>JARKIB010000461.1:0-92898 GCA_029378385.1 Mycena metata | reverse complement strand
GGGTCGCTCGTTCGAATCGGGCCTGGGCATTCGCGACCGTGGAGATGAGCACGGTTTTTGGGTTTTACTTTGTGATGCATCTACTTCTGCTTCGCCTCTTGGCACTGCCTTTGTTGAGCATATCGAGCTATAAAAACGAATGATCAGTTGAATAAGACCCAGTGGCGGATGGTCCGCACCCACACCCGATCATCAAGCGCCCTTTCCGTCTTCTTCTTTTCTTTTGAAGCATTGATTCGGCGGCGACTAGGCAGTCAACGAGAATCGGGACTGCTCAGGGAAATCGCAAAACTAGAAACGATGAGCGCGTCCTGCAAAGAATCAGAATGGCGCAGACATTATCAGGAGCGGCTGGGAAGAAAACTTGGGGAGACGCACCGTCACAAATACCTGCATCCAGAAACTGATGTCTTACAATCTCCGCGAGATGCCACCAAAGTGATAATGCGCGCCGTACGGCGTATGGCATGACCGCATATAAAATACTTGATGTGGCATTTTGGGGGACCGGGGAGGAAGCTAGTCGCCAGGCAAGCACAGGGTAAGGGAAAGGAATTCTGGGCGTAAGGGGTGTGAAATTTCGCTAGCGCTGCTTGCGTAACGAGAGCGACGACTGTGATCCCTGCAGGCGAGAAAGGCGAAAGAAAACATGCACGTTATTCCCCAGCGTTTAAACCATAAAATTTGCCGCCGGCACAACAAAATGGAACGGAAAGCCCTAGGCCTGAATAATTGAGACTGCATGTATGGATGGCGGTACCTTGGCAACATCAGCGTTTGAAGACGGATTCGGTGGATCGTGGTGGTGGTTTGAAGCAAGGAGCGGATTGATTGCCGCAGCGGACCGCCTCGGAACTCCGGATAGCGGCCCAAACACGGACACACCGCGATTTCTTCTCCACTTCGACTCTTTCAGCTTTTGCTCAATCTACAGGCCGTCATCCGGAGGACTGTTGCGTTTGCGCCGGCGTCTGTTACCGTTACTCCGTCGACGAATGATGTCAACATGTTTTGAATCGAAACTCTCTACAGGTCGCTTTCGATCCTTCCGCTCGACTAACTGCGGAACGTCGTAGGCCGTCACTGTGGGGAGCGATTACAAGCAGGCTGAGTGATGACCCAATCAGAATGACATTTGATCAATCAAGCCGAGTGTGCCGAACCCGACTGTATTTCAACCCACTCCGTCCGATTGAGCAGAATACAAACAGTCATCCTGAGTGTAAGTTCTGAAAAAATGTATATTGCCTCCTACGACCTCCCCCGGTCGAATTGAGGTTCCGAGGATCAAAAAATCACACAAAAGCGTGGCCATGTTTGGCGCGGAGGGCGCCGCCCATCAAATCGGATCAAAACTCGCTTTCTTCCTTGTTTCTTCCTGCTATTTGGCTTAAATTTTGGCTCTCCATGTATTCCCCCTGTTTGTTGGACCCACTATGCGGCAAACTCAACCCCTCAACTTTCAACTCTCCACCAGACAAAGATCTCAATAGTGGGTCCGGCCTTTGGCCCTTCAAGTTTGCGAATCTGTCAGCTTGCTCTCCATTTCTTTTCTTCGTGGGCATACGGACGTGCGAATACCCAGTACAGTCACTAGGCCAATTGAATAATGTCGCTCCGGGAGAAACTGCTGTAAAATTTAGCAAATGCACTTCAAGAGCCTACGAGAGCCAAATACACTGACGGCGCCGCTCCCTTTACCCCACCGTCATCTGTCTAATCACTCCTCCGGCGCCATATTCTCCGAACGTTTCCTTTGTCTTCCTCAATGTTTCTTTGCTGCAACGTGTCGTTACCGCAGAATCCGACCTTCAAGTAGACCCGCAGTTCGCGCCGTTGAAGCGCAGGCAACTGCAGCAGGCTGGAAATGAGATCTAAGCCGGAAATGCGCTATCATGCACCCTGGGGTGCACACTAACCAAACCCAACCCAAACACCCACCCCAAACCAACCAACTAACTGCCTTTTGCCTCGAGTTCTTGGGGTTTCAAGGACACAGTATATGCCTTGTTGCAAATCTCCCACCAAGTCCATCTCTTCAAGTCGAGTTCAGCACCAGAGAGGCACACAATCCAGACGCCTTCAGCGAACCAGACGGCACTTCATCTCTGATCACTCATTCGGACACTTTCACTTTTCAACAAGGAGCCCTGGAGTTGAGCCTTTTGTTTTGTTGGCCGAAGCCGTTGGGGCGATAACGACTTTGTGCAAGCCGGCGTGGTTTATACTAGTAGTACAACGGACAGTCCCGTGCAATCTAGTCAAGTCCGTGCGAATCCATCAAGTCCATGCGAGTCAATCAAGTCCAAGCGAGTCAATCAAGTCCGGGGTATATTGGTTCAAGTTGAGTCAGTTCAGTTCGGAGCAAGTCCAATCTAATCTAAACCATTCTCGTCCCTTGAGTCCAGCCCTGTACCCAACCAATGGCGCGCCAGAGGCCTCCCAACGAAGGGAGCGCCGCCTGCCGAAACCCGGGCCCTGGAGCGACTCCAGTACAGTACAAACTACTGCCTATTTATACAAATCTGTTCTATCTATTAGCTAACTATTCCAGCCCAAGTATATTCCTTCCAACTCGTTTACTGCTGTCCCGGAAGTGGATCCGAGTCTGGATGCGTACCCGACGCGGTTAGGTATCCGAGGGTAGCTAATAATAGTGCTTGACCGGCCGGAAGGCCATCCGAGGCCGGCAGTTCGGAGCTATGTTGTCCAGTTCGATTATTCCACCTCTTTTCCTGCAGTCTTCTTCATCTGTATATCCCCAGCTCATCTAGAAGACTCTAGGGCTTCAGATCTGCTTTGTGGTTGGAGTGTGGTATATGCCAGATGATAATGGGCTCTGTTCAACTCATCTCGGATGCTCGGGAATTCAATTCACTTCAATCATCGGATTGGTGATCCGGCCCGGATAGCTATCCGAGGCATATGATTCTTCACTTTTGACTCGGAAGGCATCCGAGTCCTCGATGTTCTCGTCACGTGGTGGCTTCGCGTCAGGTTCCTGAAGCCAAACCCTTGCAAAGGATCCAATTCATGGTCTAGTTCAATATTTATCAAGTCAATTCGCTTCGTGTATAGTTCATTTATTCTTTTCACTCCTCTCAGTGGTTGAATGGTCTGGCTGGCACTTTATCCCTTCCAAATCCTGTTACATATTCGTCTAGTTCATGCACTTGGTGTTCAGCAACTCTTTCTATTAGTGGTACTTCCTGCCCATAGGACAAGTTGCACATAATAGTTGGTCTGCTTAGCCATCTGGACCGTATAGTCAGACTTGTGTGAAGTACACAATCTGCTCTTCTAGTATTTACAGCTCACAGGTGAAATCGAAGAAATTGTGATTTTCCACGTGTAGCATTTACCAGGCTTATCACCGTATCTGTATGCGCTCCCGTTCTTCGAAGAAACTAGTTCTTGTTTCGCAAACCCACAAAAATTCCTGCAATCCTACGTGACGGCCGTAGAGATCGCCCCGCCGGCCATTCATATGGCCCCAAGCATGCCCTCTTTTGCCACGAATCTTAAGGACCAGGAACCGCGAGGGCGAATGGCAACGAAGATCGATTAGGCCAATTGCCACACCAAGCTGACCTCAACGACCGCGGTGGAAGCGTCCCCGCCCTCGCCGCCCATTAAACGGGATCAAGCTCGCTTGCTTCCTTCTTGCTGGCGCCCAAAATCTGCATTCTCGAGGCTTACTGCACCGTGCCAGGTACACAGAGACCTCTTCAAACTTACCACACCTGAGCCCTCCGGCTAATTTTGATTATTTCCAGCTCCGCACCGCCCGCGACCTCTTCGCTGCCCCTCCTGATCTAATGTTCCTCTCTCTCTCTCTCCCTCCCTTAGAATGGATGACTTCGATGATCGAAAATACGTCGCTGCAAACCCTCATGCGGCAAATTGCTGGCTGCACATACTCGACGCGACCATTGGAACGAAGCACCTCCAGGTACCCGCCAACGCTCACTTTCCCCCAAACGAGGCGCGCAATTGCTCTCGGGCGACGCAATATCAGATGAATTCTCTCCTAACCCTCTATCCACAATGGAAGCCGAGGACATTTACTCTGGCTCCCTGTCACCCATGCAATCAGAGAATGACTCCGCTCCTCGTCCTTCCTCCCCGACGACGAAGATGGAGAAACCGGATTGGATTACCTTGCCTCCGGATCCGAAGACGAAATGGACGATGTCCCAATTCACGGTGACCCTCCTCCGGACACCCGTGAACTTGACACTGATCCATGGACTTGCTTCGACGAGTTCCAGGAAGCGGAGAACCCTGTCACACTCGACGAAATGGCCGACCGGCTCGATGAAATGCTTGGTCCGGAAGATCACCTGAGTTGGAACGCGAAAAAATGCCCTTTACGACGATCGTCATTCACCCTCCGCTCGAGTCCACGCCGCCCGCCCATCTGGCTTATCCACCATCCATGCGAACTCAAAACCACGTTGCATAAATGGTCTGGCGGTGTTCATTACTCGAATCTCGGACAACATAACCATGCTCGACTCACGCACGTTCTGCATGTTACCCTGCGCGAACAGGCCAGGTTTTACTTCGGAGGAAATCGTGACGGCGGACCCGAAATCGGACCCCAAGTATTCTCCGCATGAAGCCCGCTGACTTCGATCTGGATTTATCTCCCGAAAACTCTGAGATGCGGTCGACATCTGCGTTTGGCGACATTTTCTTGGCAGTGGAAGGCGTCGGGGCAGCCAATAATAAGGCGTCGGGGCAGCGAATAATGAGGCGTCGGAGGCCGAAGAGTGACTTCTGCTTAAAGCATCCCCTAAACTCAGGTTTGTTTTCAGGAGCCGAATGTACAGAAGAAAGTCAAGAAAGCGAAGGTATTCGTTCAAGCACTCAGGCGTTGAATATGACCAACTTCCTTTCTAGGAGCGGGTAGAGGAAGCAAAACCCGAGAAAATCGAAGGCTGGAGAGGTAATACTCGAGGGCCTTGAAACCTCAACAATATTGTAGTGTCAAGTCTGTGTCAAACGGAATGTATTACCAACACCTTTTGCTGGAAGAACGATGAAATCTGTCTGGACTCGCCGTTCCTGGTTGGTAAGCTTCCCGGCACACCAAGCTGAAGTCGGTCAGTTCAAGGTGAGAATGGTTCTGTCGTGAGCAGACGAAACCGTGGGCAAATCGATTGATCTCAACGAGCACACACGAGAGAGTCGGTAAAAGACAGCAGAATGTGCAAAACAATTCCTGGGTGTATCCCCTACCCTCTGGGTAAATTCTCAAATTTTTCCACAGACATCTGCTCCACTTTTCCGGGCGTGAAAAACAGAATGACCAACTTCGGCTCAAGTTTCGTTCAAGTTGAATCGGTTAAAAGAAACAAGTACTGTATTTTTTCATTCAAATCGACAGTCACGCGTCACACACCCCCATGTCGATGTCGAATTTTTGTGCAGGTCACGCGTCACTCGGGCCTCTATCGAACCTCCAAGCCGTCACGCGGGTTCTCAAACTGCTCAAAAAGCGTAAAAAAGACCAAATTTCCGGTTTAAATGTCGAAATTTGTCGAAATTTTTGCGGTGTCACGCAAAAAATTCGGCCCCTGTCGAATTGTCGAATAGGTAAAATGGGTCACGTGTCACACCCCCTGTCGATTTGAACGTAAAAATACAGTAAATCAATTTTTCCAGCTGAGAATAATTATTTTCGCAGAATCAGGACAGCCAGACTGGATTGAACAGCATTTTGAGGTAGTCCGGATGCTGATGTGGACGGGGCGCTCGTTTTATTGTACCTTTGGACGTTGTTTGTTCATGTTACGGTGTGACATGTAACATGTGATATTTCGCGTTTCTCCTTTGCCCACCACCTTCCCGCCCCTCCTTCGCGATCCCGCCCCACTTTCGCCTCGGAAACTCACTCAATTTGCTTCATATACCTCCCGACACGCGCTGCTGCCTTTTGGGGACAGTTCAAGCTTTCAAGCAGCCTGCACGACGGAAGCTCGAAATCTACCAACAAGGGCGCGCCTAGAGCTGCTGAGGTCATATTTCTCGCCCAAAACACTCCAAAAATGATGTATGGCATCCATTGTTCTCACTTCATGACTTTTTATAACCCTCATACCCGACATCGACTCAAACTACGCACCCCGACCAATCGCAAACGAGCAAGAGCATCTGCACTATGTATGGCTCTATGTATGGCTCCAAAATTCGTCTCTCACCAACCCGGAGCATATTATCCGGGATTGAGGGAGTCCAATCGAGGTGCCCAGAGGCGTTGGACGTACGTTTTATCGCCAATTCGTACGTCCCAGATGTCGTGCTATTATTCCCTTGGCTGACGAATCTTCTGCCTCCTTCAACGTCCTCCCCCCTCCAAACTTACCCTTTTCGTTTTCCACAAATCCGCGCCGGTCGCCGCTGGATGACGAGTGCGTCTTTTGCTCCCCTTTCTCTGAACTCACATTCCCTTCCTTCGACTGTACGCCATTACACTCGTCGTACTCTCGCCGCTCCGCCGGAAGCCTCTTCCGGGAGCCTTCCTTTGGTTTGGTCACCACCAGTCGCGCGGTACTGATTCGCTCGCTATCGGACTTCCACACCGATTTCATCGTGTTTGTGAGTCGCTGCCTTTCTTATCATTACACCCCATCTGAGCCTGCATGTTCTATGTCTTTCTCGCAGTTCAAGGACCCCACATGCGCCATCCACCGACCCCATATTACTCCTGATTCCCCCGCCCTTTCGATGCGTGATGGTACGGCTGTTTTTTCCCAGTTCTTCATTCTGACCGGAGTTGTAGTTGACTGGTAGTGGAGTAAAAGGTTTCTTCCTCCGCCCTGCAACATTCCTGCTGGCCTTCCTCCACATTAACTAACCTTAACTAAGGTAGCCTCCTCAGGAGCTGTGGTTAGCCGTGCTACACCAAGGCCCCTACTCTTCGCTGCAGTAAGCTCAAGTGACCTTGTGCGCTCTCACGCCCAATTGACGCTTGAGTGACACTTCAGATCGATGATTCACAGTCGCCACCCCGATTTACCTCTCCTTCCGAGAGTAAGTTCCAGGGATATTCACCAACGCGCACCACTTGATCTGAACTGACTTATTGACTCCCACCTCAACTTTGAGCGCCTCGGGCATCGACTTCCAAGCACTTCTCGGTGATTCCTCCAATGTACACGAAGACGATGCTGTGATGTATATTTCAGGGGACTCGCATTTCCTTCGCCCGGTCCGTGACCACGTTCTCGCCGCTTCACCTACCGGCCTTGGGTTTCCTCAAACTTCAAGGTTTGTTGATCTTCTTCCCTCACATTTGCACCCATTTTCATCGCGAGGCCGAAGGCTGGTAAGTTTCATCATTCCTGCGAGAAAGCCGACACTGAGATCTTCTTACGCACGCGAATTGAACATTGGATGTCCCGGAAATTGATTCTGCGTGCGCTACCGGTCGCTCATTCGACGTCGACTTATTCTAACCTTGCGACCCGCTCCGAAAATTCAATATTTATGCGACGTGTGTGCAATTTTCTTCCTCCGCGCCCCTCAACTGATTTCTTGTTTTCCCTCAGCTGACTTTGACGCCGCTCAAGCAGCGAGCAGTAAGTTGTTCCCCTGCTGAGTTTGCCGCGTTCCCCTAATTTCGGAGACAGTAAATCGCGTCGACGTTCTGAAACTCTGAATTCCCAGGCGTGATTCCGTGTACGACGTTACCCCACCCATGCCGATTTTCGCAACGTAATTCCTCCCTCATTTTCATTTCATGTGAGCTAACTGAACATTCTCTCTGCCAGGTCACTTGAACCGAGTCTCTGCTGTTCTGTTACACCGTGAGTTTTATGTTCTTCTCTGTATGCTTCCTTTCTTCTTGCCGCCTCAATCTGATGTCATACCTCGAGGCAATAATTGCACCCCCTCCCAATTCCAACTTGCGCTCTTTTCAGTCAACACTCCATTCGGAATCCTGCGCTCTTCGCCATACAGGCGATCCTGTGCGGACTCTGGTCAGCAATACATCACACCTCCCCCCGCTCTTCGATTTCCTCCTGAAAAGTGAGTTTTCCATCTTTGTTGTTCTCTTTGAAGCTCCTCGGTTGATTTACGGTTTTGAGCCCGAACGCCTTGGTAGTGCGGGAAAACAGTAGATAAATTTCTTCGTTTTTGAGCCAATCTCTGACTGACTTTCGGGCGATCACCATATTCTCCAAATTTACGCTAACCCTTCAACAACTGGGTATGTTAGTTCTCGGCGAGCTCGGCTCCTCTGCGTGTCGTACGTCGCACTTCACTTTTGTTCCACACCCCCCCTAATTTACCCATTATTAGAACCCCCCGAGCGGTTTGAAAATCGACTTCTCCCAAGGTTTGTTCGCTCCTACTCCTCTTATAGCAGCATCCTGACTTCTTATCTTCCTCCCAAGGTACAACATGGAGTTTACTCGACGATGGGGCCGGTTCGGGTGTAGTATAGCGTTGGTTGTACCTATTTAGTATGATATGCATGGATTTTTATGGCCCAAACTAAATTGTGATATTGCCAATCAACCTGACTGACCTGCACTATTCAACCTGAGTGTATGAAAGTGCTCATGATAATTGTGCCATACACTCAGGCTGTGTAGCAAAATCTGCCAAATCACAATCGGCCTGAGTGTACGATTACACTCAACTTGATTTGTGGGCACCACTCAACCTGATGGAATCCGCCAATCATGCCGATTGGATCCATGCACTCAGGTTAATTGTAACCGCTCCCCACAGTGCCGTTCTCTCAATGCGTAAAGGTCACCCGTGAAAGACATCTCGTCTAACGCGACCGTTGCCCCGAAAGGAGGCGACTGCAGTTTGCAGTCAACGCTTAGACAATCTAATGTGCCCTGTAGTGGTCCTCGGACGACTCGCAGCGTCCTTTCAACGCTTATTATTTTCCAGCGGCTGGAACTACGGAGAATATCCTGGGGTAAATTTTCCAGGCCCAGCTTGGGTGGCACTTACTCCAACGGTACTAGGCCGTTGAATTGACTAGGAATGTGCTCGGAATCCGGCGACATCTTCCACGCAGCACGCTCTTTCGGATTTCCTTCATTCTTCATTCTTCCTCTCCAACTTCTGCTTTGCAATCTTCCTTGGCACGACTACCTTGCATCCGAGCGCTCTCAAGCACGCCCCCCGCCAAACTTGCAACCCCAGAACGAGTGACCTCATCACTCTCGTCATTGCCCACGCTGCGGCCCCACGTCGTGAGCACACCGGACCCGGACCCGGACTCTGCGTGTCTAGGCAGAAATGCCAACTGCGGGAGTGCGTCGCATCATCTACCCACAATCCCTCGTTCGCGCGCTGAGGCCTTCACGTATCGCACAAGCACGATCCTTCATGCGCACCTCAGTTCTCTGTGCGCTAACGCCCCCTTTACACGCACAGTCTTTTGTATGCCGCGATGTCGGTGGGTTATGAAGACGGCTCGGGGACGTATGTAGATTTGTTTCGAAGAGGTGAGTTCTGGGCGCTCGTCTTTTCCTTTTGTCTTTGCGCGGACTCGGACTCGGGCACCGGCGCTGGTCCTGGGTCCTGGCTTGTTCCCTCCTTACACGCACACTCTCGCTGTTGCTGTGCGCATGCTGACCGCACTTTTGATTCATCGCCCGCCGCGTATCCTTGGCGGTTGGCGCTTGCGCCGCGTGTGCTCATTGCGCGCCACGCACCGCTCTCGCTCTTCCATCCACCTACCCCACCAGCCCGCGGTACCCTTCACCTCCGTCCTCCCTTCTGCGGCCTTATGCGCACCGCTAATACGCTCTCCTCTCTTCGCAGGCTCCAACACCACACCACATCTTCCCCTGCCACCACCACCGCGCCCGCTGTGAATTAGTAAGACGCGAGTACCTTTCGGACACCGGTCCTGGGCGATATTTGCTCCCTCTGCCGCTGCGTGGAAGGATTTGATTTCTCTGCCGCGGCGTCAAGGCAGGGACGGATGGTGTTTGTTTGCCGGGGACAGGGTCAGGGGCAAACGCTGCGGTGGTTGTTTTCGGGGGTGGGTGAGTGGCGAATTTCTTTCTTTCCGCTCGCCTTATTTGTTCAGATGGTTCTTCCTTTTTGTTTTTGGATTTTGGTCCAGGGGATGCGGGATGCGGGATCAATATATTTGTCTTGCGCTTGCGTCCTTCGGTGCGATGGGGTTTCTCGATCTGCAATCTTATGTTTCGGTGCGCAGACATACTTGACAATATTAATATCGTTTGGCGGGGGCAGATCTCGGCCGGCGATTTCGATCCTGCTGCAAGCCCGAGCGCTTTTTCGACGGCCCAAACTCACAAATTCCCGCTCCTGCTCAGGCTACACGCAGCGCGCTGCACGCTGTAGTCAATTTGACTTGGTTAGTGGTTTTTCGTGACTGGCGAATTGCGATTTTACTTTCCTGCTGCTCGGGGCTGCAATTGGTTCTGCTTTCGGTGCGTGGAGGGAGGGAGGGAGGGTGCCGTTTTCGCGGGGCGGCGCTGGCGTGTGATATTGGGCGAGGCGGATTTACGTCCCGTTCTACCCGTCGTTCGCCCTTGGTTTAACTTTTGTGCAGTACACCTTTCTTTATGTGCTGCTCGCAGCCCGAGCTGTCGGTGCTCTCCTTCCATGTCCGTACGTGTACTCGGCACAATGAATTCTGCTACTTTAAAAAATGCTTCCTGGAATTCGTAGAAGGCCTCGCCCCGAATCGAACGGGGTCTTCTCCCTAAATTTGCCGAGGAGCATCTCCGGCGCGTGCTACAGGGTCCTATTCCACGGGAAGTGAGAAGGGAAACAAATCAAAATCAGTGCGCGGCCAGTGATTGCACCAGAACTTGTGGAAACGCCAAACGTTGGTCCAGAGTGAAACAATGGATTCCGCCGTGATCGATTTCAACCAAGCGTGGGATCGGCGGTCGGCACGGCCAATTAAGGTCGGGAGTTCATTCCGTTCAAGTTTGCAAGAAAGTATCAGTTTAATCGGAAGCTTAAGGTTTCCAATCCATTGCAGACGCGGTACGGTGTGCCGAATGCAAGGCATGTGGCATCGCCGCGGCGGCGCACCCACGGCACACTTCGGCAGCATCTCCTCCGTTGTTTGCCACTGTGATTGGGCCGCGGCATCATCGATATCGAGCCGTGCGGAGGCGAGTAACCAGAGAGCTCGAGGTGAGGCTTTACGAACCATTTTGGGATCTGATCTTTGTCGGGCCCAATCAATTGTGATGAGCTAGCTGCACACATCCTCGATTTTGGCGGATGATAAGTTATGACGAAGATACCTGCGCGCCGCTCGTATATTTCGAGCGCGGGCCATGCATCGTTGCGTCGGGGACTTCCTGTTTTGAGGAGCGCTTCGCCGGCGTTGAACAGCTGGAACTTTATTGCATGAATTCAAAGCTTTCCCCCTCAAGTCCTCAACCATCAAAATACTGAAGCGGTTCAATTATGGTCTTCGACGCGGAGGTAAAGTGATTTCTGTCCATATCATATCTGGGCCTAGCGTTTCAGTTTTAAACCAGCTCGTCATCTCTCTCTTCCGCCAGGGTTTTAGGCCCTCGTCTCGTGTTCGTAAGAAGCGACGCCCACACGTAGAGTATTTTTTTCGGGATCGCACATGGTTTTAGGTTGAATGGATTGCCCACCTACACACATCCCGCACCTTCACCGCACCGAGGCGGGAAAGTTCGGCCGAACTACCTGAAAATAGTCACACCTAGATATTTGACCAGCGGGGCGTTAGGAGCATAGTATATCGACTGAGCGATCCTTGTGCAATTCAAGCACACTCCTGGCGATTTTTGCAACGTAGATACATAACGGTAAATGTTAAGACAGAACATGTCCTCGTCTGGTTCTCTGCTCGGGTGTTCAACGTTGAACGTTCAGTTCCCAGCGGACCAGAAATTGATGCAGAGTGCGGTGCGCGGGGACGCTGAGGACGGGCACTCCTCAGAGTATGAAACGCGTGCGAAGAAAGCAAGACAATCACGAAATTGCGCCAAAGAGAAGACAGAGTAGATGTAAAAGGAGGCCGGACGGGCGGCGGTGAATCATGGTGAGCGACGAGGTTCTGACCGGCGCTAGCAGGGCGCCTGCGGGTCGGGACTCCCTCCGCAAGAAAGAAAGTGGGCGACGACAAAAGATAAGAGGTAAGCGCCTGGTAAGAGTAAAGGGAGGACTAACTTGAAAGCGACGGCGCCGTAGCGCTCCTCCGCCAGACTGAGCCGCTGCTACGTACCCTCCCTTGTGTTATGGGCCGCCCGAATTCATGGGTAAGGAGCGGGGTTAATAGCGTGTGGCGTTGAGGGATTCAGATTTTGTGGGTGCTTTGGGTATTTTAGTTTGCGCGGGGTAGGCGGTGGAGGCGCAGAGGAAGGGGGAGGGATTCTTCCACCGCTTTATGGGTGACTAGGTCAATTTGACTTCCGGTCGGCTCTGTGTGCTTGGTGGTGGTTTATATACCCCAGAGGAACACCCTATTTGGAGGGTGAACCCGAGTTGAAGTTGGAAGACGGGCGCCATGATGAAACAAAAACAAGACCTGCCTTCGCTTCGCTGCGGCAGTTCATATTGATTCGTTAATTAGAAGAGAAAAGCAACCAAAACTGAATGACTCCGTTGCCGAACACTGACCAGAATTTCCATAAGAGCTAAACAATACATTGGTGAAGAAAATATATTGTTTCTACTCCTAACCCTAACCTAACCTAACCCTAACCGAGCGAGAGAGGGTGGTGGTGCCTTTGGGGGACGGACAGGTGTGCGAACGAGCCACGTCGCAAACAGCGTTGAAATCATTGCAGTTACTGCGAGTTCACACCATTCGCGACTGCCAGTGCAATTTGTTCAATAACTTGATTATCTTGTTAGGTTGGCCTCTAGAATCCCCGGATCGTCAATCTTCAACTCCAAGACATTGACAAGGTAAGTCGCTGTTCGATCCCAGCCCAGCAACGCTGACATCTGAGCCCATAGTCCAGAAAAATGCCAGTGAGGACTGAAGCACGCATTGCAATTATTCGGAATAGCAACCCCATCACTGTGAGCTGGGTGATGGGGTTCGAAATTAATACTTCAGCGCTTACAGTGGGAAGATCAAACGGCTTCTTGGCAGTTTGGGCGGCGATGGTCTCGAGCGCATTTGATGGTTTCTAAAGGCGGAGTCCAAAAGTCCCGGTAAAATTCCCTACTGGTTTACGAGCGAGGTTGAAATACTGGCAGACCGTATATGAGGGTTTTGGCAGCAAGTCTCCCTCGTATTCACCACAACGAGTTCAGTGTGAGTGGTTAGGAACGTTAATCATCTAGAGTACAGACAGTTTCCTAATTGCTTGACGCCCAAGATGATAACAATCGGAGTATGTTTAAACATTTATAAATGCGCCTTGTACGACATAGACACCAAAAAAATACCCATCATGATTCTGTGGCAGTGGCCTTGTGACTCGGTAATCAGCCACGCTCCCTCCTTGTAGTCGATTCACAGCATCCCTCCCCCAGCCCCAAAGAAAACTCCCCCCATACCCCTCGTGAAGTCATGTCTCGACCAGCAGGAGCGACACCCGGGAACGGTATGCGCTCACGATCGGAGGTCCCAGTCAGACCTACATAGCTTCCCAGCTCAGAGATCTTCCTCCGCTCGCGCCCTCTCGGAGCAGCTTCGCAGAAAACCTAATCTAGTCGTCACCCTTCTGCTGCTCACTCTGATCGGCCTGCGCCCGCACGTCTGTCCAGACAGCTGCGCGCAAGCGACGAAACCGCCTGGCTCGACTTTCGCAGCAGCCTCATCCAGCGATGGCAGACGGTGATGATCACAACCGGGTTGGTCATGGGCGCAGCTGCGTCCGCGGTGTTCAGCGATAAAGTTGCCCGCGGAAGCTACTTATTGGCGCTGGGTTCGCTGTGTTCTTCTGTGCTCGCCATCGGCTTCGGGACGGGACTGAGTTTCATTCTCCAGGATGCCCACCCGTGAGAGATTGTTGTGCATCTCCCCCTTTTCCGAATCTGCGGCCAGTTGCTGAGAAATAATTTATCAACGGAAGAAATTGGCCAGGCGCCCGGTGTATATGCCACCTGCCATTCCCAACTAACGGACCTTGTAGGACTACATTTATACCCCCTAAATGTGGTACTAGGTAGACCTCGACCAGCCAAAGTCCTTCCTGCAGCCACCCTATGGGGACCTACAGGGACCGGGGGGGGACCGCGGGGGACGGTCCCTCTAGGGGAGGGGGACGCATAGAGCGCCGGTGCAGGGACAGGGATACTGTGGGGACAAGGGCCAGATATAGGCACGGTGGGGGGACAAGGGGGACAGACTTACAGCACCTCGGGCGAACATCCACGGTGTAGGGACAGGGGGGACAGCCGCGGTGAGGGGACAGGGGGACATCTCACAGAACATCGACGGTGGGGGGACGTTAAGAGGGACATCACGTGCCCGGTACACACACGGTGGGGGGGGACATTAAGAGGGACATCACGTGCCTGGTACACACACGGTGGGGGGACAACCAGGACATTTTTTTTCACAGTGTGGGCTGGGATCACGTGCCTGGTACATCTGCGGTGGGGGGACAAGCGGGACATTTTTTCTCCAGTTGTTGGCGGGTATGGGGATATCATCACGTGACCGGTACATACACGGTGGGGGGACAGGCGGGACGTGTTCTGCATTATGTGCATAGTACATACACGGTGGAGGGACAAGCGGGACAATTTTTTTTACGGCAGGTGCAAAGGTGGACTCCCGTGCGCGGTACATACATGGTGGGGGGACAGAGGGGACACATGCTGTGGGTGTAGGTACGGGATTTTGTTAGGGCAACATGCTTGATGTGTTGATGAACATCGGCGGTGGGGGGACAAGCGGGACATTTCTGGTAACACTATGTATCTGATCTCGTCATACAAACTTGTATGATGATGGCACTATAAGCCTCTCAGAGCCTTATAGTGCTGCATCCTAACTTTGATCTGCATCCTAACTTGCATCCTGACCTACAGTGCTGCATCCTAACTTGCAGTACTGCATCCTGCCTTGCATCCTAACTTACAGTGCTGCATCCTAACTTGCAGTGCTGCATCCTAACTTACAGTGCTGCATCCTAACTTACAGTGTTGCATCCTAACTTACAGTGCTGCATCCTAACTTTGATCTGCATCCTAACTTGCATCCTGACTTGCAGTGCTGCATCCTAACTTTGATTTGCACCCTAACTTGCATCCTAACTTGCAGTGCTATGTATCTCATCCGGGCACCCTCACTGAGTAGTGATGGCCCTATAACTCTCTCAGAGGCTAGTAGTGCTTCATCCTAACTTTGCTGTCATTCCAAAGTGAGCAAACTCTCGTGTGTTGATCCTTTTGAATGATTTTTTGCTGTTACCAGGTGTACTCCTTCCCATCTCAAAGCCATTCAGAGGTAGAATGTGGTTGCCATTCCATGTCAAAGTATAATGTGCCTGTATTTTTCTTTCAGAGTGAGCCTTGTGGGTGAACACAATAGTAGTGCGCACAACCAAGTACTTTCGCGTCCTGCTCAAGTATTTTCGAACACGCTACAATACATTTCACATTCAACTCAACGACCGCACTATTGTTTAAAACAGCCTTGGGCTCGCATGCAGGGACGTCACCAAGGCTTGCAACAATCAAAATTTTCTGCGTTCAACTCGATTGCAACTGATTCCCGTGCTGCCCTCCGACTCTGCGGCTGTAGTGTACTGTCCTATAACATTGGACTGAAGTTACAGTGCTGATGTACTACAGAAAAGGCCTGAAGATGGCCCTTGTTGCCACACGGAATCAGTGAATCCTATATATCTTTGCGAGGGCAACTCAACCACGGCTTATCCATATGACCGGAATGACCCTACGATTCTATGGCCGGGTATCAAGTATATCCTTATATAGTCAAACTTGTCGACCAACACGGAATTAGCCGTGACATACGATCACAACTGCCAGGAGGTTATGGTGGTTAAGGTCCGTGTTAAGGTCCGGGCTAAGGTCCTGGTTAAGTGTGAGGGTTGAGGGATATATTTGCCTCGGCGTCTCGGGGTGCGTGCGTTCGAGTATTGGAGTACACGACCAAGTCGAAGCAGGTACTGAACACGATAGTAGTGCGCATGACCAAGTATAGGAGCAAGTTAAGTGCCAATAAGCTTTGTACAATAATGGTGTACACCCATTCAACTCAACGACTGCATTATTGTTTAAAAAATTCTTGGCCTGGCATGCGGGAGCCAGCAACCAGCAGGCATGTCAACAAGCCTTCTTTGCATTCAACTTGATTGTGACCGATTGACTGGCTGGTAGCCCGTGCTGCCCCGCGACTCTGCAGTGCACTATAGTAGTGTACTGTCTTGTAAGTTTGGACTGAAGTTACAGTGGTAATATACCAAAGAAAAGGTGACAGGTCTGAAGACAGTTCTTGTTGCCACACGGGATAAGCTCTAAACAGTACGCGAAACAACCCTTTATTTTTTCGGCACTGGTCTCGCCGAGAGACATACCGGAGCCAGTAACCAGCAGTGACATGAGGGAAAAGGACCAGTATGGCCCCGACGGGAATTCACCTTGAACTACAGCACATCGCAATCTCCGGCTGAACGGAACGGGACCCGGTGGTCAACCGCTCCACCGATTGACTGCGCAAGGCTGTTATGCACACCCGGATCCCGCTGTAGCATATGGCCACGCTTGTGTTATAGACATACATTGCCTCGGTGTCTCGGGGGACCTGCGTTCAAGTATTTTCGCATACGGGAGTACGCAGCCAAGTCAAAGCGAGTACCAATAGGCCTTTCGGGTGAACACAATAGTAGTGCGAAGTCCTGGCCAAGTGTTTTGGCATACATTGTGTTGAGTACCCATAAGCCATGTGTACCGAGGTTACACTATGATACATTTCGCATTCAACTCAACGACCACGCAGTAAGCAGCGGAGACGTTAACGAGGCTTGCGATATCAAAGTATTTTCGCGTTCAACTCGACTGCAACCGGTGTGCTGCCCTCTAATTCTGCAGTGCTCTATAGTGGACTACTGTCCTGTAAGTTTGGACCAAAGTTACAGTGCTGATGTACTACTGTGGCACACGGAATAAGCTTTAAACGTTACGGGGAAAAATCCTTTATTTTTTCGGCACTGGCCTCGCCGAGAGACATACAGGAGCCAGCAATAAGCAGTGACATGGGGGAAGAGGACTGGTGTGGCCTCGACGGGAATCCACCTTGAGCTGCAGCACGTCGCAATCTCCGGCAGAACGGAACAGGACCCGGTGGTACCTTGGCTCACGGAATAAGCTTTAAACATTGGCGAAAAAATCCTTTATTTTTTCGGCACTGGCCTCGCCGAGAGTCGTGAGGGAGCAGGCAATAAGCAGTGAGGTTAACCAGTCTTTAGATCCCGCTCACCTTACGACTGCTCAACCACAGTACAACCAATCAAGTTGAGGCCCCCGGTAATGCTTGCCCCATGGACCCTGGCCAAGTATTGGCACACTATAATGCCCGTTGCAAGTTATAGGAAAACATTGCATACACCGTCAGACTCAACGGCCGCTCAGCTGAATGCAATGGCCATGACCAAGTCAAAACCCACGTATTTACTCTCGGTATGCAAAACTATCTATCTAATCCAAAAATATGGGGCCCCAACACGCATCTATAGGCTTTTTTGGGCTTGTAGATGCGTGTTGGCGCACCATTTTTGCCCAAAACCTTCAAAAAGCTGTCATTTTCGTGTGTCGAGGCACCACCAATGGTGCCCCGACACGCGGAAACAGGCCATTTCCAAGTGTTGGGCCACCATCTCCATGCTGGGGCACCATTCATCTATAAGGCCCGAAATCACCTTATAGATGTGATTGGTGCCCCGGCACGCGGAAACGGGCCATTTCCAGGTGTCGGGGTACCATCCATGTTGGGACACCATCCATCTATAAGGCCCGAAATTGCCTTATAGGTCGGGTCGGTGCCCCCACACCTAAAGATGGCCTGTTCTTGCATGTCGGGGCACTATCCATGTTTCAAATGTTGAAAAGATCACCGTTTTCAACGTGTTGGGGCACCATGAGCTCGCAAATGGCCTTATATATAGAAGGAGTAGAATAATGTCGTCCGAGTTCACATCTATAAGGCAGAATTAGGCACTCTAGAGTTCACTCGCTACTTAACTATGTTGAAATCTTCAAGTGTGAAGTCCGCATTATAGATAATTTTCCAAGAAGTCTGCAGCGCAAAATATTTGTCATGAAGTCTAGTCAGAAAACATGGAAAGTAAGCAGGTCACAATGAAACACACTGATTTAAATTGGTGCAACGAAAGGTGTCTTGTGTGTTGGGGCACCATCCATCTATAGGGCTTATAGCCACCTTATAGACAGTGTCAGTGACCGGCACCCGACGATGACCTGCTCTCACGTGTCGGGGCATCATCCATCTATAAGGCCCAAAATCACCTTATAGATTGGGTTAGTGCCCTCACACCTAAAGATGGTGTGTTGTCGCATGTCGGCACCATCCATGTTCAAACTTGGAAGAAATCACCGCTTCCGCCGTGTTGGGGCACCATTCCGTCTATCAGGCCTGAGACGAGTTCTTGATGCAGTTGGTATCAGAGTCCATCTATAAGATGAACACAGAGATTATCATAGATATTACCAGATTTCCTCAGTAAGATTCATCGGTCTTTTTCATAGCGGCACCGGATTTCATTGCGCTATAGACAGAGATAGTGCTGAATTTCACCAGAGTCATGAAAGGAGTGGCGCTGATTTTCCTCTATAAGCATAGACCTGTTCTCGTGTGTCGGGGCACCATCCATGGTTCAACGAAAAATTCACCGCTTCCGGCGTGTTGGGACACCATTCCATCTACAAGCCTCGAGATTGTGTCATAAATGCTGTTGGTGCCAGGTTTTATCTATAAGACCCAAGTTCCGGTTATAGATACAGTTCTTCACATATCGGCGCCGGAGTTCCTCTATAAGCCCCAAGATCTTGCTATAGACACAGAGACGGTACCGGTTTCACCAGAGTCATAAAAGTAGTGGTTATAGATGGAGTAGAACAAGATATTGTCGGAGGTCGGATCTATAAGGCAGAATCAGGTGTTATAGATCTTCGGGTGTGAAGTCCGTATGACGGGGAATCTTTCAAGAAATCCAAAAGCCCAAAATATCTGTCATAGAGTGTGGTCAGGAATATGGAAAGCAGGTAGACATGAAACACACCTATTTGAATTGCCCTGCATCGAAAAATGTCCTTAAAGTAGCATTGCCACTGAGTGGCATGGAATTGCCACTCAAATTCGGCCTTGGACTGAATTAACTATGCACCAGAGCAGATAGATCCACAGAGATAAGGTTGGATTGAGCACCAGAAGCACACTAATGGGAGCAGAGGACATGGCAGGTTCCTACCCAGCCGTACTTGCGAGGTTCATCAGTCACTGTAAATTGTATTTTTTTATTGGATTCCGAAAATATCCGTTCGGGAAAGATCGGACCGAGTGATGTGATGCGTGATAGTAACGAAAGTTGGGGATGAACTTCTCCAGAACGGCTGGAAGAAATTATATACAAACAGCATAGCCACATTTTGGCGGAATTCCGAATAAAATCATTAACTATCCTTAACTCCCTGAAATAAATTTGGTCCCAGAGCAAAAGATGTTAATGAGGCACAGATAATTCTTCAGTAAAAATCCTAATGCTCACAACTGCCTCCAGGGTGACTGGTGCCTCAATTCCATGCCAAATCCACATATTTCCACCAGTCTTGTGGTAGGAAGCCTGGACAAGGATTCCAAAAATTCCAGGGTCATTGAGGAGTTGACAAAGAAGGAACCTGCCCCCAAAGTTAATGTGACTTTAGAGTGAGGAAGACAGAAATAAAAGGTTGAGCGCACTTGGGAGGCTGCGGCTGTGTTGTGGCTATGTTGTTTGTATATAATTTCTTCCAGCCGCTGTGGAGAGGTTCATCCCCAACTTTCGTTACCATCATGTCACACGTCCAGCTCTGAATTAAATTAAAACTACCGCTACACAGACTGATGAACCTCGAAACCGCGGCTGGGAAGGAACCTGAGGACATGGAGGAAGGAGGGAAAGATGAGGTGATCAGTCACATCATCAGTGTCAACCATCTGATGTGGCGGCGGTGATGCCGTAGACTGTCACATTAGTGACTGTAACGAGTATATATACTGTACTATTTCGACCGTAGATTCAGGCCTTGTGACCTGTGACCCATTAGATTCAACTTTTAACAGATTCAAGGTGGGCTGGGACCTGTGACCACCATTTTCATGATTCAAACATTCAATTGATGGAATGCTGAACTTGGTGTAGATTCAACCAATACACCACAGTATGCTTGTGAGGGGCAAAATTCGAAGCAGAAAATGCAAAAAGGAGGAAATCCTGCTATAATTCATGATGAGAGAGCAATTTTTTGCATTGGAGGAAAATTTGAATTTTCGCACCTGGGACCGGGCAAAACAGCCACTAATTCAAGCTCCCTGGTGACCTGTGACCTTCATTAAATACTGTACTATTACGACCAAAGGTTCATGCCATGTCACCCGTCACCGCAAAGGTTCACTGGACAAAAGGTTCATTGATCGGCAATCAGATAAAATTACCATAAATGGACGATCGGCAGGCTTTGGCACCCGCCGGCCGAGATTTTTTGACAGTTTTCACCCCTATTTGAGCCTGAAAATTGGAATGTCACCGTCACCGATGCCAAATTGGTTCGGTTCACGAAGGTCCGTCAGCCGTCATCTGAACCAATGGTCGTAATAGTACAGTAGCTTCAATTCACCAAGGGCTGTGACCTGTGACTTGAATCTACGGTCGAAATAGTACAGTACTGAGCCCAAACTGTTCTGGCCTGATCTTTAACCCCAAAGTGCGACTTTGCTTACATAATCTTTCTGCTCCAATGGCTTCCCAGGTACGTGGAGAGATTTATAGGGCTAACCACGCCCTTACAGACCCCGTCCTCTTCCCAGCTCATTAGTCTGAAGGTCCACAACAAATATGATGTTCCTCTTATAGATGGCTGCTCAACCCCGTGTGCTCAATAATCACAGGAATCTTGTCACCACCAGAATTCTTGAACCAGTTGGTGTTACAATTAATACTGAGCTGAATGTCTATATCTGCGGCTTAACAATCTATAAGCCAACTCACCTGCTAATAGAGTTTTGTTTTGGAATTCACTGGACAACTACCACAAGGAGATAACATGTTCAACAATATATTAATGCCCGCACGCTGGCAGGTGGCCAACTTCCTCATTCAGCCCCACACATTTGTACGGCCATTCCCTCAAGATCTATAAGCCAGGGAAGCATCTTATAGATATTTCCAACAGTTCCTTGCCTCTAGGGTGTTCTTGGGGTGTTCCCTGGTGATCCTGGTGTCGTTGGGCCAATGGGCCGTATGGTGACATGACCTTTATGCACTTTGGCAAGGTCTTCACATCAGGCAATGACGGGCCAGTGGACTGTACCCTCCATTCGGTGGACCGTTGAAATGGGCAAAATGCGCTGACAGTGAATTGAGGCTAGCTAAGCTAAAGTATGGGCTAGCTTGAACACTAACACACCACACCTAAAACCTAACACACCACAGCAATCCCCTTATGATTATAACACTAAGACTAGCGCGTCTTCCTAGTGAGTTTGGGTCCCGAGTCGTAGTATGCGACTGCTGGTTTGATTCCCTAGTGCACTAGCGATGATTTATGGCCTCAACTATCCCAACAAACACTTCAATCTCTGAGCTAGCTCAACCGTTTAACCGAAACAAGTATTTCCAAGGGATTGGAATGAACGGGTTGGGGTAAAAAGGGTTTTTACTAAGCGGACGTAGATTGCTACGTCGTCCTAGGCGAGGTGATAAAGCGTCTTCTGAAAACTTCCAGTTACGGACTATGCTGCGCCAGCTATTCTCTCCTCTATGACGATCCCAGATCAACAGATATTTGGGTGCCGACTTAGAACCTTGAATCTAAGCTCTTTTCCTTAACACTTGGGCTTATACTGGACCTAGAGGGTTCACTCAAGCTTCGTTAATCGGCCAATGAATCGACCAAGGAGTTCTACCAAAGTGCTGTGCTGGTCGTAGTCCGTTTTACGGGAGGCGTTTCCTAGTCACCCAATGCGTAGCCCTTGCGAAGTCCACCACGAAGTCAACGACAACTCTCAAACTTTCTCTTTGTGCGCTCGGTCCCGATTTATACGTGGAGGTCGTTGCTGCTCACAAGCTCCCAACGCGAGTCTTTGCTTATTAGTTCACACAGTTACTTGTGGATCCAACAACACTGATTCGATTTCTATAGACTTTACAAACAAAGAAGATACTTTATCTCCGCTAGCTAGGCCTGAGCACACCCTTATCGTCGTAACGATGAGCGGGGCATGAACTGGTCTTTCAGCGGTATTTACATGTCCTTTTTATACTAGTTGAGAGAAAGAGATGAGGTAAAGTGAAATGAGTAAAAAGAGTCCAAAACTGGTCCGTGCAGCTCCCCTACGGCAAGCTAGCCGGCGCTATCGTGCACTAGGCTTGCCAGACAGTCAGCTAGCTGACCATCTTGGGGGCCTAGGCTGGGTATATTGCCAATTCCGTACAGCTTTTACAGCTCCCGGCCTCTCTTGTATTTGCAAACGACTCGGAAATACCATTCCTGCCGTCGCATGCTCACTAATCCTCCGTCTCCGCACGGACTGAACATCTAGCCGTCCAGGCATTGTGCCATCTCTCCTAAAATACATCTTGTTGATTTGTTTGGTGCAGCTTGCTGCTTTCAAACGCGTCGTGTCGATCACCTGGTCTATCACTCGGCACATTCTCATGCCGACCGTTTCTCCTAGCCGTCGCTATCGCTAGCTAGCCCGATAAACCCGAAGCTAGCACCAAGTTATTTATGGAACATGGCCCCTAGCCCGGTGCTATCCCGCTAGCTGCACACTGGCTATTTGTATGTCTCTCCTCTTTACGCTAGCTGGTAACTCTCGTTATCCTGTGCTCTCTGGAAGTCGTCTATTGGCGCGCTAGCCCACACTATGAGGTACTAGACCATAGTAGTCCTCCTTAATGTGTATACTCCCCTAGTGTAACACTTGTTCACGCGCCTAGCACTAAGTTTGTACTACGGTCAGCAGCCGGAGCTCACTCTGACCCTCCTTTATATCACCAAACAGAGTCCTAATAGGAATATTGCACCTATTAGAAAGCTAGCTTGTTACAACTCGAAGCCTAGTATGCCTTGCATTTAACTAGCGCTAAAAATCGCAACATGCAGCTAGATGGCGGTACATTGTTGTTGCGCCGTTTCACCGAGACTGTAGATTGCACGACGGAGGTGACCATCAGGGCAACGCACGACCTCAGGCGTCGTCATCCCAGCCTTCAGAGGCTCGTAGACACGTGCGAGGCAGGCATGGTACATCTGTCGAACGAATTTTTGGAACGCTGGTGTTTTACGTTGTCTTTTGGTGGCTAACAAGGATTAATTCGAGAATAGAGCCGTCTTTATGAACGTAAAACTCACTTTTAGCTATTGGAAGGAAGGCTACAGGTAACACCCCATTGCCGTGAGCTCGTCGTGCAACTCCCGTGAGGTTTCCCGGAGAGCAATAGAAGGGGTGAAATTCTTGATGACCTGTCGCAACCGAGACAGTAGTTTTGTCGCTCCCGCCAATCACAGGCACGAGCATTCCGCCGTAGGTGTCTTCGTTCTTCGAGATAAGATCCTGTTGTCCTTCAGTAAGGATATGAGAAATAGAGTGACAACTTACCGCCTGCTTCCACGCCCAATCTGCCGACATGAGATTGGACCAAACACGCTGATCGTCACGGGGCCGTCGACGGGAGACCGGGGGGTAGCGGACCCCGGTAACGGATTTTGTGGACTTTCCATGGTGCGTCGCTGTGCTGAATAGAGTCAATTGTCAAATAGAGGTCTTTTGCATTCTTCCAAGGCGGGTGTCCACCGTATTTCAGGACATGTGCCGCCCACAAGTCGAGGGCCTTGCCCACGGAGCTTGCGGAACTCTGCTCCTCGACGAAGTGAAAATGGGCGAAGTCGAAGTCGGTGCGGGACTCAAAGGGATGCCAAGAATTTGGAGGTTGGCCATGGAGCGAGGCGAGCGGTGGCGGTGGCGAGTCGGGTGGGAGGTAATTTCCATCTGTACCACAGGGAAGTGCTACAGATAATCATTAATCCAGTACAGCGAAGTAAAGGAAAAAGTACGCACCATTCAAGTCACTGTGGAAGTATGTACTGTGCTTGTGTTCGTCTTCCCCATCTGACGCCGGGGTAAATTCACTGTGCTTGGTATTGAAATCACGGGTAAGGCCGCCGCCTGTGGTGCAAACTTTAGGGCAGCGGGGACAGGCAAAGGCCTGCGGCGCCGCGCCGAACGGCGGGTCCATAGCTGGATGAGCACTTGTGAATTGACACCCTGAGACACGAATGACCAAACTGCGAAGTACCTCTGTTGACTTGTTGCAAAAAAAAGCGTGACTCTTGAAAACATAAGTCTATCTCCTCCCCGAATCTCGTGCAACATACCATGGCCAGAACAGTCAAAAAAACCACCAAGAAGACCACCAAGCCTAAAGCGAAAGCTGGCAAGGCCGTCCCGCAGACGGGCAGCGATGTAAGTCATCAAAACCTGAAAATTTGTTGCAGCCGCTGAAATAAAATAAAAGGGACATGCACCAGACAGCTCGCCATTGCCTGCGCTTCCCAGCGACGACGACTTCGTCCCCCCCGACTCCCCGAAGCTCAAGGCCAAGGGGAAGGCCAAGGCCAAGGCGATACCTCCTCGCTCCCCTCTGCCCGGTCGCGCCAAGCGTGTAGTTGATCCAGGCAAGCCCGACCAGCCTCGAGGCAAGCGGTCCTCTGAGCAGGTCGATGCTGCAAACGAGGAGCTTGCTGCCCTGAAGGCCGAGGTCGCCAGGTTGCACGCGGAGCGCCTGGAGGCGTTGGCTGAGATGGAGCTCGACGATGAGGCTGCTGCACAGCCAATTGACGCCTCAACTGTTAGATTTAGGCCCAGTGCCGGAGCCCCGATCATTGGCGCTACATTCGGCCGCCGTGAGCTTTACTGCGACGACCCAAATGATAGTGACATACCTTGCTTAGAATTTGATGACGAGGACTTCGATGCCGCGGCGGAGGCGGATGAGAGGATCCGTCGGGCCCTCAAGGCGGAAAAGGCGGCGAGGAAAAGGCAGCAGGACACGTACAATTTGTCCAAGCTGGCGCCGTTGGCCCCTTTAGGCTTCCCCGCCTTGGTCCCGGTTCCCGCGCCCGTAGCTAAAGTCAAGGTAAGTAATACTTTTGCGCAGGACTACTTTGACTTACTCTATTGTAGGCCCCAACCCGCAAGCGCGGTGACACTCGTGCGATCGTGGATGAAGCAAAGCAGAAGGTTCTGAGCAGGAGGGCTTTGAGTGGCGATGATTCGGATGATGATCAGTAAGCTGCATTGCATCTGATCGATCTTGTTTTTGACTCTCGTCGCAGACCGCAGAAAAAAAGCAAGCCCACCTTTCCATCCGGCGTCGTCAAGGACTGGCGCTCCAGAGTGATTGTTCTTGGTGCAGCTGGTTCCAGTAAGGTCGACACGAAGCGTCTGTCGGGTTTCCCTCTCGGTGGTCTGACCTTTGACGATGTCGACGCGGACCGCCCGTCTGGTTCTAAGGCGGAGGTGAATAATGTCAGTCCTACCTTCCTGTGGTTCGGGATGTAACTAAAAATCCTCAGACCATCGAGATCCTCACGGACAGTGATGAAGATCCCGACGAGACTCCGACAAAACTCAAGGCACCCACCGTCACCGTCAAAAAGGAGAAAGTATCGAAGCCGATCCCGCGCAGAATGACCCTAAACTTGCGGTCGGATTCATCCAACGACGCCTTCGGCGCCGAAGTCAGCGGTCTGCCCGAGTTTGCTCGGAGCGCGTGGGTCAATGTCTTCCTCCCTACCTTACACCATTAGGGGGTTTCACACTTGATTATTTGGGCCCAACTTGGGTCCAATTTGATCCCCAATTCGGCCCCAACTCCGTCCCCAACTCGAGTTTTCTTTCTCTCGGGAAGCCGAATGGCACGACCGAATCAAGAAACTGAAGTTGGGACATGAAGTTGGGGTCGAAGTTGGATGTCAGATCGTGGTCCAGAGCCCGATCTCACATCCAACTTCGATCCCAACCCAACTTGGGTCCCAACGTCACCTCAAGTTGGACATCAAGTTGGGACCCAAGTTGGGCTTCAAATAATCAAGTGTGAAACCCCCTATTATCTTGGGACGCGGGAGGGCTGGGACTTGTGCATGTTAGGCGAGGAGGTCTCCACCGTCCAGCAGCTTGTGGATATAGTGTACGTGGGCACAACGTACAAGGTCAAGAAGGGCTGTCCCATCTATTCATCGGTGAGTCGTGCTTGTCGTTCGTGAGAGCTTGGCCGCTGATGGGCTGTCAGACCATATGTCGGGTCCAGGACAAACGGCATTGGATTGGGTCGACAACCAGCAAGGTTGTCGACGTCCTCTTCGCGTCCACCGATTACAATGATAAACCCAACAAAATCATGAAGTTCGCCAAATATGCGATAGAGGCTGAGGGCCCCGCCTGGTACAAGGTTCCGGCGCCGCGGGGTCTTATGCCTGGCGACGATGGATACTCGGTAAGTTCTTCTACGTATCTGTTGCTGCTCCCAATAAATTAACTATCGCAGGCGCCGACGGGCTTGTTTCGCAGCAAATTCGTCCTCGACCCCCTGGCGGCGTACGTCAAGTGCATCAAGCAGTCAAAAGGGGATTTCGGTAACAAGTTCGTGGGTGCCATCGCCCTGATTTGTACTGGCGTGAGTTGTCTCCGTCCGGTTAATGAGCGACTACTGATCCTTGAACAAGTACGAGCGCGCTTTCAATCGGTACATCTCCACCGGCGTCAAAACTCTCAACGGCACCTTCTCCAAGGCTCGCGTCGGCCACTATGTTCTCGGCTGGACTCGGGACGCCATGCGTCTTGAGGATTTTCGCTGGAGGAAGATTAACGCGGCCTGTTTCGCGTAAATCCAGGCTGAGGACGGTCAGCTGATGAGCGCGTCAACGTCAATGAACTTGAATCGCGGTGCGATGGCTCTCGGAAGCAGCCCGGCAAAGGACGACGAAAATGATATGTATTGATTCTCCCGGACCCCTGTTCGCGGTACTGCTTCCCAATAATTTTACTTACTTTCACTCTCCCCCTCCTCTCCCTCCTCCTCGCTCGCCCTATCTTTACTACCCCAAAAACTGCCGATTCGCGGTGCTCACGTATTATTCTATCCCCAATAGTATATTATGTACTTGGTTACTTTTTCCCCTTGCGCGCACTTGAATGCATTTTTCTCTTGCAGCACTTGTGGTCCTTTTTGAGCTTGTGACAGAAATTGCTCAAAAAACTTGTCGGAAAATCAACATAGCTTGTGGGCTTGTGGGCTTGGCAACTTTTCTCGCTTGTACGAGCACGTACAAGGGATCACAAGTGATCTGTCAAAGTCGCGATGGAATATCCCCTTTAACTGGAGTTTAACGGTCGGCGCGGCGTGGTTGAATTTCACACACACATTCTACATGAGTGAGACTGTCACCTGCTCCAGTTGGCTTAGGCTAATGTCGATTTTACCCGCATTTTCTTGAGCCGGCTTAAGTTGGCTTAAGCCTTGTATTATCAGCCAGGCAGGGTAAGCTACTGATATCTGGACATTCCCACCTAAGCCGACATTAGCCGCTTAAGCCCACTTAAGTGTGAGCGAGACTAAACCCCCTTAAGCCTGAGCGAGACTCAGCGCCGCTTAAGTCTTCCGCAAATTCTCTATCTAACCCTACCCGTCGCTTCCCTGTTGGACCTGGGGGTTCAAATCATGACATAGCATAAATCACAGCTGTGCACATCGACGGTTGCGCGCGACGGTTACTGTTGGTCAAGTAGGTAAGAAATCAACGCGCATCCGGGGGTGTAAAACCGAACACACCCTGGCTTAAGTATATTTGAGATCACTGTTTGTTCCAGCCACCGCCATCGCCTCTGTCGCCTGTATTCATCGCTGACTCCGTGCCTCAGATAAGCCAATCAAATTCAGTCTTTTTTTGGGGGGAAAGGGAATTACGGCGGACCACAAGAACTCCTGCATGCCCCGTCATTGGCATCCCAAGACCGCCAGTATGCTAAGTGTCTATGGGTAGATTTCGTCATTATTCAGTCGAAGAAATGGAAAGGATAAGCTGAGAAGCGGCCGGTGGATAGGTTCGTCCGCACTGCCATCGAAAGAGAGTCAGAAGATAGCTCCGTCGTGGTCTGATCAGCGAGGACGCATATCTCGTCCTCGAACATCCGCATCCGCACAGGCGAAGCCTCATAACAACTATTGGGTGCACTGTGCGGAAGGAGTAGAATTCTGCTGCGCCAAGACCAAAATCGCGACGGAGTCGCACAGTCAATGCAATGGCCGTGATGGCAAATTAAAAGAATGCCTGGTCTACGGAAGACGCTGCAGCATAGAGTCACTGATGTAGATGGAAGCTACGCACCATTGGCCTTTTTACTGTGCCAGAGCTCGCCGGCGGATCTAGATGTGTTTCAAGGCAAAGATCTCAAGTGTAAGGAGCAGGATTGTCAGAGTTTTGGATCTTGCTGAGCAACCTGGTAAGTGTCGAGTACGGAGCTTCTGGGAGATAAGACTCAGTGGTGCAGAAAACGGAGTGGCAATAAAGTGGAGTCGAGTAGTCGAGTGGCACATGGCCTGCTGCCACCACGTACCGCGGTCCGTATAGAGCCCAAACCAACTGGGACATCAGGATTCGGCTGCAGATGGCATCCGCAATTCGTCGGTTTTGTGGATTGGTACATGAAGATTCATGGTTGCGGAAGAAAGGCAATGTGTGGCGGTGTTGTAGTCTCAGCGCCAGCCTGCCATGACATCCCAATATGGGAACCCTGTCATGACAGTCTGGGCCACAACCGGCTAATTAGCCGTACCCTTGCGCTATGGTTTTTTCCCACCCGCCAAAACAGCCATCAAAAGTTCATCACGCCAACCAGCACTGTCACTAAGAAATGTTCGAGCGCCCTGCAACAACGTTGCACTGGCTGGAACACAATTTTGAGTAGGCAAAAGTTCCCTAATTGCTTTTAAGTGAATTCTTCTCTCGGAATGTTGGGCAATATGTGTGCATAAACGGGAGAACTAGAGTAGCTAAAATCGCGAAAATCATAGCGCAAGGGTACGGCTAATTAGCCGGTTGTGGCCCAGACTGTCATGACAGGGTTCCCATATTGGGATGTCATGGCAGGCTGGCGCTGAGACTAGCGGTGTTGATAATCAACGTGCTTTGTTCCGCCGTCACTGAAATGCCGTCACCTCTTCCTTTTCCAAGTTGCCGACTGCAAAACATCTTTGCGCAAGGCAAAGGAGCAGTATATAGCTCTCTTGCTTTGTCCGAGGCACAAATTGAATCACATTGTGTGAGCTCGACGCAGAACTTACTTCTCTCATGTGACACTTTTGATGAACAATGGCACCGTCCCGGACTCCCGGTAGATACATCGCGCTCAGAGTCTTAGACTTCGTTCTCAACACCTCCAATCGTGGCATGTAATCTCTTGTGTGCGAGTTCCTTTGCCTTCTTCAACTTGTGACCCTGATGCTCCTGAACCAACCAAATCTCCGTCGTCGGCTCAATTTCGAACCGTGTGAAGTTAGATTGATACGTTGATGGTGGTTGAATATAATGAATTGTCCCATTCCAACACAGAGTAGCTGGCCAGTGGAGTATGTGAGTGCTCTATACCTCTCATGTATGAAATATAGTTACAGAGGAGGTCTCAGGTGTCAGGAGTTGAAGGGAGATGACACATGCGTCGCCGATGAGAGATAAAAAAACGGAACAGCAAAATGAAATGGCGAAGGACACCGGATACCCTGGGGCGAGAGGGTGCCTCGAGTCGAAGCGCTTTGCCAACCAGCAATTTGGACGACGGTCAAGTACTTAGCTAAGGTCCGTTGGCCTTGTTGCAGTTGCTCAAAACATGCAGAATGAGTGCTTCTTCTGACTATGGTACGACAGGAATTGGTGTCGAACAGGTCATCCAAGCTTATCACATCTCAACTGACAGGCCGTACTTGCTTTTCTCGTGGTTGAGGGAGTTGATATACGGCGGGCAGTTTCTGAGCTACAGTGAAATTCGAACGAGGGCCTCGGCAAGTTGTGCTCATGAGATAGGTTGCAGAGGTTCCTCGGCCTCGTGGTCCAGACTGCTTCCCTGACTCCTGTGATTTCAAACGTTCACAAGGATCTACAGCGGATACTCAAACATATCTGTCACCCATCACCGCGGCGCGTTGTTCTGTTGCGTTTCAGTTGAGATCTCGAAGAATTATCTGAGAGTAACATCTTTCCGGGTTGAAATCTCGACAAGTCCTTTAAGGTCTCGAGGTGCTCCCGTTTTCACAAAGATCCTTGGAGATTTCTGAAGATCTCGACAGAAACATGAAGATTGGTTCGAGAGAATACGCACAACGGTCTTGACGGCTGGGATACTGTTTGGCGCGACTGGAATTGAATTGAATGAGGAGGCTTACTTACCTGGATTATCACTCGACAATTTGCAGGGCTGCGCGCACCGATATTCATGCCCATCGAGGAGCCGCGCGAATCTTCGAGCTGTGAAAAGAAAAATTCAAGTCAGCCTGAGCACGAATTCAAGGTGATGAACGCCATACAAACTCACCCCAATCCACTTTGGTATTTCACTTCGGCTATAGAACGAGCCGGACGGTAAGCAGCATTGAAATTCGTATTCGTTCGCGGGACCTCTTACCTCCAAAGCAGCAGCCGCAGGACCATGCATTGTCGAATCCAATCTGCGCTATGTATACATGCATGTCTGCGCAAATAAAACCAAGGTCAGCGTAATTTCTGAAACGAAGGAAGGAATGAACAAGACATACCTCCCCTCGGAATTCCCCGCGCCGAGTTCGAGTCGGTGCTCGATTTATCGCTGTCGAAGTCGGGGTCGGGGAGTTGGAGTCGAACTGGGAGCCGTAGTATACGGAATAAAATCTCAAGCTGCTTTTGAATGAATGAGGAGGCGGGTACACGAAGAAAGAAGAAAAAGAGGGAACTTACGCAATGTAAGTATGGGTGTGGTGAAACTCGAACCTCACCGTGCTAGTCCAACGCACCTCCGCTCCAAATTGTGTTTTAGTTCTGCTGGAATACTGGAGGTCAGATCAAAGTCTGAATGAGATGAATGAATGCAGAACACACCGACATTACGAATCCAAGATGGGTTTAATGGGTTCGACGATATGCGGTCGGGCTGGGTTGATTGCCAGGGTCCGCACTCTGTCAGCTTGAACTGGCTGAATAAAAATGAGCCCCGTCGAACGAACGACGTGATGGTGAATTAAAGGAGGAAGGAAGTAAATAAATAGATAAATGTATTTACGACATGTCTGGCACCGACGAACTGGCCCCGAACAGCCCGATTAACCAAGGAAAGAAAGTACGAGGTACCATGTACATCTAGATCTTGGCCCTTCTGCGCACTCGACTCGGACCTATCATACATCGGAGTGGATAATTTTGGACTTGAACGCAGAAGAGTTGGTTAGTGAGTGTATAGGACAGCAATGGCTGAAAAAAAGATGGGGTGGGTTGAACTCGAAGAAGCATCGTTATGCTTTAACTAGTATGGTATTAAAACCAGAGTGAGCTTGCTATGTGTGCAGAATGAATGAGAACAAACAAACTCGAAGCTCACCTTGATTGAAAGCTCGGTCACGTTGGCGTTGGATGTGAAGTTGATCTCGAGGTGCTTTAACTATCGAGTAGAGGGCATCAGTGGCGAGTTGAACTGGACGACGAGAACCATAAGTGCAATTAAGAGAGAAAGAGGAAAGGAGCGAGTCCGAATGTAGGTAGGTAGGTATATTAACACAAGCCCAATGACGATTCAAAGAGTGACTGATTCAGAACAAACTCGAAGGAGGGAAGAACTTACTTACCTTTGTTGAAAGAAGCCCGAGAATATTAACCTCGAACAACTTGGACCGGAACCCGAAGACTGCCGTCAAGGTAAGTGTTAAGATTCCCAACGAATACTTAAAGCAACACGGACATCGATGAGTTGATTGAATTTTGTCAATAATCTCCGAGTCAATCTGAGGATAATTTCCAGATCAGAGGTTCGGCGCGGCCAAGTCAGTTGGCGTTCAGGCGATGTGCCGGGCAACGAGACGTTAGGCTACCGGCTAGGTGAATCAAATTGCGAGTCAGTAACCGCGCAATCGAGGGACAACGAACGAACTTTGTACTACCGAAGAGCGTTGAATCGAACAAATTGAAGGCTTGATGGAAATTCGAGGCACTTGAAGTTGTGTTATGATTGAGGGCAAGCCAGTGTCAATCCAATCAAGTACTAACGAGGGATGAAGTAAGTAAGGCTCGAAGAACCATGAAATGGCACATACCAAAATTTCCGTAGATTGGCGGTCAAGACCATTAGTGAGGCTTCAAGTTGAAGCCCGTTCATTCTTGAGGTCCCGAAGAAGATCTGCGGGGCCATGTCAGTAGTTGACTGAGCGATAACAATGTGTAACATCGCATACATCGAGTCAAAAATTCGGAAGTCGGGTCAGTTTTGACCCATAGTTTCCGCCCTTGAGCGGATTGGACTGAATTGAACCTGTTTGAACGAAGGCGAAGGTTAGTGTCATAGACGATCTTGGATTAGAGTACAACGCGATGCACCTTGAAGCGAAATTTCGGACCATAGTTCCCGGCAACATAGAAACTGCTTAAAGCCAGTGGTATGAAATTCAGCAGCTGTGAACAAAGGTGAAGGTCAAAATCGACACCGATGGCCACAACACATAGTGCAACGCACCTGGAAGTCAATTCGGCGAGTAATTCCCGAAGCAGGTCAGCTTTGCCGACAATCTCCCCCACAAACTCGTGCAAAGTATGAACGAGCGTTGAAGGGACTGTAAGGCAAGGAATTGGTAAGACGAGGGTCAGTAAGAGTGTTAATGAGAAGCAAGCGCGGTGGACGTACATTGAGTAGCAATTCTGACCCCCCGACAGCCCGCCATTTTGACGATAGTGCCCGTAGAAATTGAGGATGGCTTCGAAGGACCTATAAGGCAAAGAATCGGGCGGCGGGCAATCCGAAGAACTATGCATTAAGAATGTGAGTGGAGGGCTCCAAGGGGGAACTGTAAGAGGCTAGTAAGTGAATGTTCAGTTAATAGGGCATGAAAACGGCCGCTGGAACGGAGCACTTACGGATGAGATGATGGCGCAGAACAAAGTGAAGAAAGCGGTGTTGATGATCAATTCATCACACGCTTGAACACCGCCACGACTCACCCTTCTTCTCGCACCCATCCATGCATCTCGCAAAATCGACAAATGGCTCGTCTTCGCCGCCACCTATCAGTTCAATATGAACCATATTGTCTCGAGTTTGTGTCCTGCGCAGACCACGACGCTTCAAGTTGGAGCTTTGTGGGGCGGCCCTGGGCCGTGACAACCCCTCGCCGTCTTGCCACTGTATCCTGCCTGAACTTGTCGCACTTTACGGTCGATTGAGCTCTGCACCACCCTCCTCCGTGATATCCCTCTCACTCTGCCACTCACCGGCGGCCGCCGGCTAGCACCCTGCCCCTTTGTTCCTTGACTCTCGGGCCACACCGCTGCGTGGATCACCGAGAATTTGCTGACGGCTTAAGGGGCTGACGGCTTAACTTTTAAGTGGCTCAGGCTTAAGTGGCTCAGGCTTAAGCAGACTTAAGCTTAAGTGGCTAATCTCGGCTTGAGCCTGAATGTAGTAGCTTACCCTGTCGTACATCAGGAAAACCTCCCTTTGCCAATTCCATGGAAATTCTCTGGAATTTTCCAGAATCTGACAAACGTGCGAATGGCCGAGAAATGTGAACAAATGTTAGGCAAATGTTGACATTCCTCCGAAGTCTTGAAACATTTTGCCTAAGGTACTTAGAAGGGTCCCGGAATACTACTCCTCAGTGTAATGACCCCTGTAAACCTACAGCTCAGGTTTGGAACATACATTGAATCAATTCTACCATCTGACATTTTGTGCGCTTGACTTGTAAACTTACGAAGTCATTCAAACTCCGCACAAAGCCGATCAAGGGCAAACATCGAACCAAATGTTGATCGGATTCTTAGCTCTCGACGTCGCATATTACCCGGTGTATTTAAAGTTCGAGTGCGGCAACGGGTCAGTATTCTCTCTCTCTTCCCTTCCCCCATCATCTTCACCCATCTTCCCTCAATTCTCCTTCAGCGCCTACACCCCCTATCTACTAATGAAGCCCTACTCTCATGGTGTGTATCTGTCCCTCGCACAGTGTGGCCCGCCAGTTCTGTTTAGATGTGGCCTGTGACCAGGCAAATTTTTATTCGGTGTGTGGGACTTGTGTTTTCATTCACCTGTACTTACATCAAAGCTTTCTCAGACATGACGTATTCTCAGCAAGGTGCAGAGTTCTCTGGGATACACAGGTATGAAGGCCGACATCGGACAAAAATAAAATGGTCTTGCAATCCGAACAAATCCCGCACATTCCCGACAAATCATTGATGGTCATTGACAGTCATTGATGGTCATCGCGAATCCTTGTCAATCCTAAGGATTCCTAAGGATCGTCAAGGACTCGGGCATTGGCAAAAGTCCTTAAGGTCACTCAATGACACTATAGTTGCACCTGCATCAAAGTCATTGGGAATCCTTAGGAAGATCGTTACCGCGACGGCGCCGAATGAATCCCATCATTCGGCTCTACTCGGCTCACCGGCACTCTACGGCTTGTCTACGGCTCATTTCTTTTGGCCTCAAAGTAGGAAGTCGATCCAAGTTAACTCAGAAGTGGTGGCAATGAGTCAGAGAATTCCATCTGGAATTTATGCAATATCGAATTTAAGTGTACTCGGGAATTCTATCCGAGTTGAGTTGAACTCAAAGACAGAAAACCTCTCAGCAGCCTTCAAGCCGAAATTCCGACTCATTGAGTGCCGTCAGGGTGTTGAGGACTTTTGAACAAACTCCTTTATCTAGCAAGCCTTATACACGGGCATTTCGGGGATGTTGAACCAGATGTACAACGTGCCCCGACTTCGTTAAGAAATGCATACATTGCCCATCCAATGAAGGAGTCTCGCCATTCCTAACTATGGGTGTTGTACTCACACTTTCAACATAGTGAACCACCACTCCTCCGGCGCGGGCACTTCAGCAAAATTCGGCTTCCCTTCGCAGTTGGGGTTGGGTTGCAAGAGGAGAAGTTTCAGAGGAAATACTCAGAGTACTGCCATCTGCAGGTAAGGCTGTCCGTGACAGAAGGATACACGATGTGCTGTGAGTCAGTGTGAGATAATCGAACCCCGATAGCGAACGGGGAGGTTGATCCGGGTTTACTTCCAGTCGACTTGAGCTGAAATCAAAGTCGAACCATATCTGAATGCATAGGCTGTATTTGAATTGAATGACCTGGTGACACGATAGAGCTGCATAGCGAGCTTCTCAGTTGATGTGGGTTTATGAACACCTGTTTAAAACCATGTTTATTAGCCAGAATGAAAAACAGAACCCTAACCTGGGATCCGGACCGTCCGATGTGAAAACTGGACTTAAGTATGGTCCCAGAAGGCAGAGGCTGTGTTGCCAGAAATCTTGACATGCGACTGCCTGCCCTGCAGCTGGATGGAGCACGAGGCGCCGTCGCGCCTCACGCTTCCAATAACCCAACATCGCCGAGATCTCCGAATTCGTTCCCGCGCCTGCCTCTTGTTTCCTACAACCCAACCACAGCCTCGCGTCGTCGCTCCTCCCCTGCCTGCCGCGTCCAAGACTCGTGCTACTATCGACTGCGACACCATTCACTGCCCTGGATTTCCTATTAACCACCAGATTACATAGTCGTTGGTCCAAACTCAATATCTTCCATTTCACCCTTATACTACTCACTGTGTCTGTAGTGTAGTCTATGATCCCTTGCCTCCCAGATTCTGTCTCTTCCTTCACTGTTATACCTCGTTACCACAGACTTTTCTTCGTCTTCTTTACTCTAGCCAAAGTCTCAGGGAAGTCGAACTCTTCGACACTTAGATTCCTTCCCTCTCCCTTACTACTTGCCTGGATAATGAAGGGACAACGTTGGAAAGAACTATTTCCACAGATTTGCAGGGGAGTTAAGGAAGGCACCAGGTGAAAATTGAACTAAAGGGCTCAAAACAAAGTGGCCAGCGTTGTTGTAGAAGTTAAACGTACCGCGCGAGGAGACCCCCAATGTAGAGTTCTCAACGATGCTGACTCGACATAAATCGGGGGGCCAATTTCCGTGAATCCGAGAGCAGATTGATCTGCGTGCGAGGGCAGTAGAGGATCATTAATGGGAACTGTCGGGATTGTAGGGGTAATATTGCTCGAGCTTCTTTGGGAATCAAGAATCTTCGAAGTGCAGCTCCGTCTTTGAGAAAGGCATCCCCGTGAGGGCGAATACAACGCCGTGCAACTTCCAGTGCTGATGGGGTTGCTTTGGATTTCTTCCAGTGCTTTCTCAAGAGTACGTAAGAAGGAAGTGTAAATGTTGCGAGATGGAAAGAGAGACACACTGAGCGAGAAACGCAGCATTTGGAGAGCAATCAACAGAAGAGGGACGTATACAATTGAGAAAATTATCCTCGCTCTGCTTAGATTGCCGCCAGCATCTATCTTTCAACATCGCCGAGATGCCCGAAAGTGAAAATTTGGATCCGCTGGGGTGGGACCCTTTATATAGGAACCAGATGGAAGTTAATTCAGCGGGAGATCTGTATTCCCCCGTGCGCTTGGGTGAGAATTGTGTAGATATTCCCACCTTAACCTCACATTAAATCACAGGTCGGCACCATCGTGACGGTTCTTGTGGTCTTTCAGACATGAGAGTGTCTTAAAATGTACATTCTCTTCAACATCCTGTGTTCTATACAACTCTTGGTGAGCTTGAAATGGGTATCAGTATACCTTGGGTGCTGTAAAAGAGGTACAGGGTAGAACCATACAAACTCTATGTTGCCACATATCTCAGCTGTGCTTTGGGAGAGACCCAGAATGTCGTACACACCGGAGGGCAGCCTAGTATGAGCTGCAATTGAAGCACATGCTCGGCAGTGCCGGTAGAAGACCAAGGCGGCACAGCTGAAAAGAATTCAAACTCCGAGATTTGCCGAAAGCGGTCTGCCGGCAGCACTAATTTCTTGACTTGTGAAACATTGTGAGTCTTCGGGATTCGCTCGGAAGCCTCGGGAGTGCTGGGGAGTCACCGGGATATGCAGCGATTCTCATGCAAAATTCAGGCGCAAAAATGAGGGATTTCGAAGGAATCACCAAGATTGATTGAGATTGTCAATGACCCAGAAATTCAGGATTTGCAAGGATTTGCTCGGGAACACCAGTGATGTGCAAGGACTTGGCGGGAATGCGCAGGATAGCTGAGGATTGATAGTGACTAGTCAGGATTGTCAATGACCATCAATGATTGTTCGGGATCATCAATGATTGTTGGTGATTTTCATGCAAACTGGTATTTTGTCCAACTCCGGCCACCAAACACAGGTTCATTAAGTTAATCCTTGCTTTCCCTTCCTTCTACTGATATTTACTCTCGAAGATCATCGTCCAGGTTCCTGTAATGATGATTTCTGTGCATCGGAATTTGGTAAGCAGGTCAATTTAGTTATTCTATCTCCTGCATCAGAATGCTGGCCTTCGAGCAGGAATATGGACTTTGTCATTCCGTTGGCAATTCAGGTTGGCTCACCGCTTTCTTTCGTCTCTTTTGTCACTGTTCCCCGTTTTGCAGGACAAACCCGTCCACATACTAGTACTCGGTGACGTGCCTCGTTAGTCCTGTCACTTTTAAATACAGCTCCGACCTTGCCCAAGTAGTTAAACTTACATATCATGTACTACTAGTATACCATCTTCAATGAAATGAGTTGCTTCCCTATCCATTTGTTCTGGTTCTGGTTTGGAGGACTGTACATGATTGCTTGAATGTTGGCTGAAAGGTGCCAAAAGGCTGTCCCTTTGAAGGTAATATTTGCCAATCATCAAGAAATGTCGCAAAATGTCGCGAGATTCCAGGGAATTTGAGGGGACCGATCCATTTTAACATTTGATGGGAATCTGAGATTTCTGGGGAATTCTAGGGAAATTCTCACAAAATGTCAGATTTCTTGTCACTTTCCACTAAATGGCAAAGGTAGGTTTTCCTGATGTAGTGCACTAACTGTAAATGGAAGGCTTAAGCCAACTTAAGCCGGCTTAAGAAAATGCTGGTAAAATCGCAGGCGATTATCGGCTCCTTTCGAATTCGATTCGGGCCAGTTCACTGGCGAGGAACCGATCTTTTTTTTTTTTTGCTGCCCAAGGGTTAATTCAACCGTGATTCTAGGCCGCACTCTGTGCTCATCCTCTGTGCATGCGTGCGTAAATTCCTGGCTCATACACTTCCGTTAATACTCCATGTTCGTCTTGCGTGCCCCTCACCCAGAGGAGGGCGTCGGATTGTGGAGAACGTGGATGTGGTGTGATCTTTTTGCTATCTGTTGCATCGAATCTCAAGGGATCTGCAAGATATTGGACTCGGAGCGAAACGACCTCCTCTGCTTCCGCGACTACGGCGCGGTCAGGGTGGCTCCACTTCATTTGCTTAGTAGACGATAACTTCTAATTCCTCGAGATCGGTACGCGGTTAATTTAAGTTTTCTTTCCCAACAATCCAATGGCCGATTCGCCGGCGCTCAATCCACGGTAGAGACGCACAAAACCGCTAAAGAAGAGACTGCCTCACCTGCCATTCCCAACTAACGGACCTTGTAGGACGACATTTATCCCCCCTAAATGTGGTCCTAGGTAGACCTCGACCAGCCAAAGTCCCCCCTGCAGCCGCCCTATGGGGACCTACAGGGACCAGGGGGGGGACCGAGGGGGACGGTCACTCTAAGGGAGGGGGACGCATAGAGCGCTGGTGCAGGGACAGGGAGACTGTGGGGACAGGGGCCAGATATAGGCGCGGTGGGGGGACAGGGGGACAAATTGGACTTGTAGCACCTCGGGCGCACACACACGGTGTGGGGACAAGGGGGACACAGCTGCGGTGGGGGGACAGGGGGACATGTTACGGAACATCGACGGTGGGAGGGACGTTAAGAGGGACATCACGTGCCTGGTACATACACGGTGTGGGGACAAGGGGGACACAGCTGCGGTGGGGGGACAGGGGGACATGTTACGGAACATCGACGGTGCGAGGGACGTTAAGAGGGACATCACGTGCCTGGTACATACACGGTGGGGGGACAAGGGGGACAAATTGGACTTGTAGCACCTCGGGCGCACACACACGGTGTGGGGACAAGGGGGACACAGCTGCGGTGGGGGGACAGGGGGAGATGTTACGGAACATCGACAGTGGGAGGGACGTTAAGAGGGACATCACGTGCCTGGCACATACACGGTGGAGGGATAAGGGGGACAATCTTTTTACACGGGTGTGGAGATGCGATCATGTGCAAAGTACATACGCGGTGGGGGGGACAAGCGGGACAATTCTTTTACAGTGATCAGCGCGTGTTGGGATGAGATCATGTGCAAAGTACATACACGGTGGGGGGACAAGCGGGACAATTTCTTTACAGTGATCAGTGGGTGTTGGGATGAGATCATGTGCATAGTACATACATGGTGGGGGGACAAGGGGGACATTTCTGGTAACACTGGTGATGATGGGCCGTGTCCGTATATATTAGGGCAAAATGACAGTAGATCCCGGCAGTGAGGGGACATTAGGGGGACATGACAGCAGACCATTGTTGTGTAGAGACACTTGAGACATCATACTACATCACGTCCAACATTGTACTCATGAACTTCACTCAGGTCTTTTCTGCCATCCAAGGTGCATGTTTTCTGTACATAGCCTTTGGAACTGACCAGAATCCTACATGATCTGTACCGTTGCACTGTAGCTATTGCATCAAGTGTGTTGATCTTATGTTTCTATGCCATGAATAAGAAAACATTCAAGTGCGTGCAACTACCTACATCTGCTGTTACCCTCAGTACCTAGTACACCCTTCCCCTGAAGGTATTCTGTCTGTTGATCATGAATTCCCAAGTATCAATGTCTCCCTTAAAGAGTGCATGTTCCGATACACCTGATATCTGAAGGATATGTTGCCCCCCTCATACAAACTTCCCTATGTCCTCCTAATGTTCCTACACAGCTGACCTATATCCCTGAACACACCCTTCTCATGACCCAGGATGGGTATTCAGTGCTCATGTCCCTCTAGTGTCCCCACATGACCAGTATGTAGTGTGTTATGTCTGCTTGTGATCAATAACGAGAACTATGCTGTAATATCTAGGCTAATAGTTGAGAGAAGGTACCTACAGGGTAAGAGACCATGTGCAGCAGTTCATGTTGATTTCTTCAGATGTTTTTTTTGTGTCCAATGTTCCAGAATTTTCTTTTCCAAGGATGTCTCTAGTCTGTCTGTGTATGGATAGTCAATGAGCATCATAGCCTTCTTAGAAAAGATAGAGAATCAGATTCATGATTTTATTATGCTTGAAACAAGTGTTAAGGGGCAATGGTTGGATATGAACCCCTATCTGTCAATGTTTAATGAGAAAACAGTCAATACAATGAGTTTCCATTATACAGGAGCATTTCAGACACACTAAAAGTCCATACCGTCAAGTTTTGAAATTACATAAACGGGACAATTTAACGGGACAACGGGGACAAAAGTCCCTCTTATCATTACCATATTGCGAACACGTTTTGGGGTGATCGCGAACACGTTTCATCAATTCTCACATCAAATGCGCAACAGCAGTTTCCTCTGAGGGAAACACAAAATCCTAAGAGGCTAATGTTTTTTAATTGCATGGGCTATGAGCCTTGAATTTTCTGATATTTATCATGATTTTCTAAGATGTAGTTTTGGCAGATGCCTGAAATGGACCCAAAGTTCACTCAAAGTGCTAAAGCCCACTTGTGTCTCCGCCATTCTGGAAGCACTTTTCATCCAAAACACTTCAAATAAAATCATCTGAGCAACCTATCACCTGTCCCTTGAATTCTATATACTTTGGAAGTCACCAGGGACACTCTTTGACCCTCTACTTATTGAATAAGGCGAAAATATGACTTTTGATAGCTCATGAAAAAAGGCATGTAAGCAGCTGATCTTTGTGTCTAAAATGTTCTACATGATTGGTTGAGTCCACAACACTGTTTCTAAAGACTTGAAGCTGTCTGGGGGGGAGCACAATGGTGAAAACATGGTGATCCAGTAAAAGTCCAACTTCAGACACATCGAAAGCCCCAGATTGTTAAAAATCGATCTGGTTCAGGTCATAAAGGGTCCTACAAGTGGGCCACCATATGCTGGGACATTGTTTATCTCTTCTTGCACATATTCTGCTCATTTTGATCCAGGGGAAAGATAGACACACAGGTGCCTATTTCAACACCACAATTCACCCAAATGAGTCCAAAGAGTCCTGAGCCCATTCAGAGGCATCTCATTGCTTCCTAGAAGTTTTTGTGGCCCCAGAGGATGCAATATCCGCTATTTTTGCTGTTCTTGGAGACCTTCAGTAAGTTGACTGTTCTATTATACTCTATGGCCCCAAGCTGTAGTGTATGCTGAATATGAGGGAAGGGAAGGGTAGCAACCTAAAAGGTTCAATATCTTTTCAAAATTCCATATAAGAAACCAGAGTTCGTGATAATTTCCTTATATGGGTGACAGGTGGTAGTACTATTTTAAGAAAGATAATGATCTTACTTGTTCTTACCGATCTTATGGTATAGTTGCTGGTTTGAATTCTGCGGTATCTGTTTTACAATCTCAGAAAAGTCAAAATAACCTGTTTATATAATTATAAACTCTACCGGTAGACCATGGTCAATGTTATTCAATGATCCAACTGGGATTGTGGTGATTGGAAAGTACAAAAATTGGGAATAGATGCCTCGTGTTGTTCAGAGGCTGGATCATTGATACTCCCATCTTGTGCTATGTCCCAAGTGTTTTCATACAATGATTATCTACGGTCATGTCCCTCTAATTTCCCCCCACTATGATTTACTATCCCAACCCCTGCCAACACACCTCAAACATGTCCCCATTGTCCCTGCACTAGCGGTGTGCATCAAACACATCCCACTATGGTGATCCCACTTTCATACTACCAGTGTTACCAGAAATGTCCCCCTTGTCCCCCCACCGCCGATGTGCATGAACACATCAACATGTTGCCCTAACCTACTCTTGCACCTGCCAACAACTGTAAAAAAATGTCCCGCTTGTCCCCCCACCGTGTATGTATTATGCACATGATCTCATCCCAACACCTGCTGATCACTATAAAGAAATTGTCCCACTTGTCCCCCCACCGCATATGTACTTTGCACATGATCTCATCCCTACACACGCTGATCACTGTAAAAGAATTGTCCCGCTTGTCCCCACCACCGCATATGTACTTTGTACATGATCACATCTCCACACCCGTGTAAAAAGATTGTCCCGCTTGTCCCCCCACCATGTATGTACCAGGCACGTGATGCTATCCCGACGCTCGCCAACAACTGTAAAGAAATGTCCCCCTTGTCCCTCCACCGTGTATGTACCAGGCACATGATGTCCCTCTTAACGTCCCTCCCACTGTCGATGTTCCGTAACATGTCCCCCTGTCCCCCCACCGCAGCTGTGTCCCCCTTGTCCCCACACCGTGTGTGTGCGCCCGAGGTGCTACAAGTCCAATTTGTCCCCCTTGTCCCCCCACTGTGTATGTACCAGGCACGTGATGTCCCTCTTAACGTCCCTCCCACCGTCGATGTTCCATAACATATCCCCCTGTCCCCCCACCGCAGCTGTGTCCCCCTTGTCCCCACACTGTGTGTGTGCGCCCGAGGTGCTAAAGTCCAATTTGTCCCCCTTGTCCCCCCACCGTGTATGTACCAGGCACGTGATGTCCCTCTTAACGTCCCTCGCACCGTCGATGTTCCGTAACATGTCCCCCTGTCCCCCCCACCGCAGCTGTGTCCCCCTTGTCCCCACACCGTGTATGTACCAGGCACGTGATGTCCCTCTTAACGTCCCTCCCACCGTCGATGTTCCGTAACATGTCCCCCTGTCCCCCCACCGCAGCTGTGTCCCCCTTGTCCCCACACCGTGTGTGTGCGCCCGAGGTGCTACAAGTCCAATTTGTCCCCCTGTCCCCCCACCGCACCTATATCTGGCCCCTGTCCCCACAGTCTCCCTGTCCCTGCACCGGCACTCTATGCGTCCCCCTCCCTTAGAGTGACCGTCCCCCTCGGTCCCTCCCCGGTCCCTGTAGGTCCCCATAGGGCGGCTGCAGGGGGGACTTTGGCTGGTCGAGGTCTACCTAGGACCACATTTAGGGGGGATAAATGTGGTCCTACAAGGTCCGTTAGTTGGGAATGGCAGGTGGACTGCCTCCGGAGCTCCGCCGCAGGACACCAAGCTGCGGGTATTCTTTTTATTGCACTAACACTTGACATCGGTTTGCCTCGGTACCTTCCACATCTTCAAGAATAAATTGCAACTCCGTTCCTCGCAGAAAATAATATCTCAGATGAGTTTATTTCGCACTCTCATTTGGCTTGCTGAAATTCACTTCTCCGTTCTCATCTGGCGAATTGAAGAATTCCCACCTCGCTCGCTTGCTCTACTGACCGTCGAGCGATCTGGTTCCTCAGGCCTGAGATCCTACTCGAGTACTCGCACTCCCGGTAAGATGATTAAGCCATTTCAAATACTCCAACTACGACGGCGGCCGTTGGATTCGGGATAAGTACGAGGATGACAAGGGTAGAATTTCTTTTTTCATGCTGGACCTGGATTTGATTGCTGAATCATTGCAGGTTTCGATGTGGCAACTGTCGAGGACCCAGTCGTTCGATTGGTTGAACCTGAGCGCCCCACGTTGAGGCCCCTCCCATTTAGGGAAGTTTCTTGCTATACACGGGCCAGTATTCTTGCAGAGTACGCATTCCTTACCCGCGACCGTACTAATCTTGCGACTTCGTCAACTACGACGATGATCCAAGCCCTGATCATAGAGCAGCTCGGCACCGCGGAGTCCGAATTCTCAGCAGTAGGATTCACGGCGGCGGCGGCATGCACTGATAGCAAGGGATCGCGTTGGCAAAACATTCGGTCTGCCTTACTATCTGGGACATTTCTTTTGGCATACGCTACATCCTCTACCGAAGTATTCGGGTATATCAGACGCTCGAGCTATTGCTACGCCGATGCCGGTTCGATGATCAGTAGAATCGGCATCGCGGCTTGGTCAACTTTTCCCTTAGCACAAAAACTGAAGACCAAGCACACCTCAAGGATATTCCGACAGAAATAGTGTGCAACGGGCCTCAAACAGCATAGTTATCTCGAGTCAGAGAGGGGTACATGTCCATTTCCAAAAATTGACGACATCGTTCCCGCTCCGGGCAGACAGAACACTCTTCACATCCAACTCGATTCATGTGTATGCGTGCAGCACAACTTGTACATGCAAACACCGGCGCAGATGCCAACCACACCCGACTCCATGTTTAAATTCCTACGAGATAGACCGTAAGACCAAGACTACACAAACATGGCTTTCTTACGGAGTCGGTGATTCTCGATGATGTCAACCAATTTCGGTACAACTCTCTTGACCGGCCGCCCAAAGGATTCGCGGTCTTCAAAAACCTGTTCAAAGTCCTCCGCGGGCAGGGCGGCGATAGCGTTGTTCACAGCCTCCTTCATAGTGGATGCAAGATAGGCATCTATGGCCGAGGAAAAAGCGGGACCAAAGGATTTCTTGTGAGCGAACGCCTGGGTGAAGGTTTGCTCAATACATATGCAAATCACTGCGCAAAGTGTCAGAGCAGTATCATTGGGCTCAACCGGCTTGTACCCGTGACGAGTTCGGCCTGTCCTGGGGGATTTTCGAGTTCTCTCTCCTGTACTAGGACATCAAACCGTCCCGTAAAATTACGGGACGACGGGCCGTAAAAACGGTTACGCCCCCGTACCGTGAGGCCAACTGAGAGGTTCAAAAACGGCCGTTTTAATACGGTGTTTTTACGGGTTAGTCCCCTGGCTCGATGAGGTGTTTTGGTTGTTATTGATGTGTTGGTATCCATTAAGGAGCTACTTTCGCACTCACTAATAATTGGTGGGAGGTCCAAATGATCACAGAACGTCGGAGTTACGCCCGTAACGGGCGGTTACGGTACGGGTACGGGTCCAAAATCAACGTCCCGTTTGTCCGATTTCTTTTACGGTTACGGCCGTATTTTTTACGCCCGTGGGCGTAAAACGGACGGTTTGATGCCCTATCCTGTACGTGAGTGAGCGGAATGGAAGGGGTTATGAGTTGGATATTACGGACCAGATTTAGGTACTTGCTTTTTGCCATGGCGGTGCAATCATCGACATTTTTAAACTACCGGTGGATAGATGGAGTTAGTTAGTTGAAAAGTGTTATTTGCTTGCTCACAAACTGCGAGTTGAGATTGAGCAGGCAACATCATCAGCCGTCGAGCGCGGGCAACAGCGGTACTCACGTCCTGTGCGAAATTCGCCGCAGGGAACATTTTGTTACAGACGTCGAGCGCCGCGGGCAACAGCGGTACTCACGTGCTGTACAAATACGCCGCATAGAACACTTTGTTAGCAGACGTCGAGCGCGGGCAACAGCGGTGCTCACGTTCTGTGCGAAATCCGCCGCATAGAACATTTTGTTAGCAGACATCGAGCGCGGGCAACGGCGGTACTCACACCCTGTACAAAATCCACCGCAGGGGACACTTTGTTAGCAGACGTCGAGCGCGGGCAATGGCGGCACTCACAAACTGTACGAAATCCGCTGCAGGTTTATTAGCAGACATTGAGCGCGGGCAACGGCGGCACTCACCGTGCTATACGAAACCCGCCGCAGGTGACACTTTATTAGCAGACATCGAGCGCGGGCACCAGCGGCACTCACACCCTGTACGAAATTCACCGCAGGGGATACTCTGTTAGCCGACCTTGAGTGTCGAAATTCTCACCCACATGCTATAGCACCGGTATGTGAATCGAAATCAAACACTTGTCAATGCACTTACATCCTATGGAAGGATTTCAAGCTTTTAGAGGCGCCTATTTATTCCATTATCTTCTTACTCACATACTGTCCAAAGGCTCAGTAAACATAGACCTGGGCATCTCCCACTCACATCCTGGTTCATTCATGATGAGGTACTGATTGGATTAATGTTTCCAAAGTTTAAACGTACCTCGACCTGCACGAGCAATTAGCAATGCTCGATGGTAAATCTGCACACGGACCCTCTGAATAAGTTGTGAGGAGACCAGAGAGGTCAGCAGAAACTTAAGCCTACCCAGACATGCGGGAACCATGTTAAGATGTGGAGTACAGGATCTGGTAGATGCCGAATTTAGTACGTGACAGGGAATATGCATTTCCACCTCTTATCGTGTTGCTCCCGCCGGCATCCTGAACCCCGCTTTTTCAATACGATAGTGAGACAGGGTTGATCGGCAAGTATTTACACTTACTTTTCCACTGCATAATTTATACAAAGATCAACCACCAGAGGTTGGGGTTTTTCTATATAAAACCTCTGATTAGAGGTAGTACTTTAATATATAAAGCTCTCTGATTAGAGGGACCGCTTGTAGAGCAGCCATTCCCCGTGGACATGTGCTGTACGTGATCTCGGTTAGTTCGGTTACCGGTCCGGGTTCAGTTAGGGGTTAGGGTCTGGGTTCAGGTTAGTAGGTTTGAGTTTGGGTTAGTGGTTAGAGGTCTGGGTTAGAGGCTCGAGGTTAGAGGTTAGGGTTTTGGTTAATGTCAGGGTGAGGAATCTATTTAGAAACACGAATTTTGGACGGTGCAAAATCTATTAATAAATAGACATCTATTACAGAGTTATATATAAAGTGTCGCCTCTAATCAGAGCGTTTTATGTATGAAGTGACACCTCTAATTCAGAGGTGTTTAATATATAAAATCGCCGTCTACGCCTGCATCAACATTGTGCTGCTGCACCGAGACGAACAGGAGCCTCAGATTGTCATCGGTAAGAGCTTTGGCCGTCTTCTCCATAAGGTCATTGCAATTAGTAGTCTCCTTGTGCACACCTGTATAGCCCAGTAACCCACTGAAGTAACAGGTTGATATGCTATCGATCTCCGCCTCTAATATAAGTACTTCCCGCTAAAATGTGTGTATTTAAGATCTTCTGGTAACTTTGGAGCTAACAGGACTGCTATTTGCTGTAAATATTCAATATCTTCAATATCTTCAGTAGTTCCCATCAATCACGGCGGCGCGCCATCGCGCCTGATGGCGGTGTGTGTTTTCGATATCTTTAATAACTTCGCTATTACTTCCCATCAACGGCGGCGGCGCGCCATCGCGCCCTGATGTCGGTGTGTGTATCCATTATCTTCAATATCTTCAATATATCTCATCACAGGCGGCGGCGCGCCGTCGCGCCTGATCACTGCCATCAAGCCATCAATACCGCCGCCCGGCAGCTCCGCTCGGCGCTCAAAAATGAAGGTAAATTCGTGAAAAAAATATAGGCTAGGGTTACAGGCATTGGCCTTCAATGTAGCAGGCTTATGTGATAACACCCGTTCTTCTGAGCAATATAATCACATTTTAAGCATAAAAAACATATTTCAATCTCCCGAAGTCCCCAAAGTGTACGCCATAACAACAAAGTAAGGTCGAAAATGTATGTAGGGGCACATGGGTGGTCTGCGTAGCCGTTGGGAGTGTGTGCGCTGACCGCACTGACAGTAGAGCCCGTCACGCCGTGCTCCCAGCCCCAGTTCTGGCCCTGCGGGGGCCCTTGGGCTGGCCAGCATCGGAGCGCTTCTTGCGTGGCTTCTTTGCGGGATCCCCATTGCCCGCAGTCGGCGGCGCGTTCTCTGCGCCCCTGGCTTTCTTTGACTTGCTAACGCGCTCAGTCGACTTGTCCTCCGCCGCCCTCTTGCGCTTTGAGTTGCCGCTGGCGTCGGCAGGAGCAGGGGTGGAGCTTTGTCCCAGAGAAAATGGTGCTGTTACAGCCGCGTTCACGCCGGTGTTGGAGGAGGGCGTGGGCACGCAGGTGGACGGGTCAAGGGAGCGAGGTGTCGCTACAAACGCCATCGCTCCAGCGTGTGTCTGCGACGCGATGCTCCCGCCCTCTGCCGCCATCCAAGCGGCGGGGTCGTTGAGCATCTCCAAGAACTCCGGGCTGTCGAAGTCGAAGTCCTCGGGGAAGCCGTCGGTGGGGAGGCTCGGCAGGTGCTCTGGAAGCACATTCAGCTCGGGAACAGCGCTCCTATTGAAGGACTGTGTTGCGAGCGCCGGGGTAACCGCGGCGAGAGAGCTGGTAAGGCCCACACCCGCGACATGGGCGGATGGCGCAGTGAGTGCACTAGTTGCGCCGACGTGCGCATGCTGCTCAATGGGGGCGGCGTCGTCCTGCTTGTCGCCATCGTCCCCGTCACTGTCGTCGTCATCATCATCCTCCTCCTCTTCCTCGCGACGACTCCCCTTCTTCTTCCCCGCCGCCGCATGCCTCTTGTTCTTCTGAGGCCCTCGCGCCTCACCCTTATCGCTGCGCTGCTTGCGAGGCCTCAAGGAGCCTGCACCCAATGTCTCGCGCTGCGCGTTGTGCTCTGCGACAAGCTCGTCTTGCTGGGCCTTCGTCATCTTGATCCAGTGGATGCCGCCAGAGAGAAGAGAGGCGCGAAGGCGGCGGAGAGTCTCTGCGCTCCAGTTGGCGTGTTCGGCCAGCTTGATGTTGGCGGGCCAGCCTGCGAGCTCAACGCCCTTGCCCTCGTGGATTGCGACGTCGTAGTTGAGGTACTCCATCTTGTGCTGTTTCTTGCCGGTGACGAGACCTTTTGAGTTGGGTTAGCAGGAACTCGAGTGAAAGAATAAATTAAAAACGTACTCAAGCCATCGAGGAGGGTGCTCCCGATTTCCTTACGCATTTCGCGCACACCGTTCTTGTCGTCGGTCCCTAGCATAGAGAGTAAGTACGGAGAGTGGGCACGGACGTAGCAAAAAGGACGTACCATCGTCGCACGAGACATTGTACCGCTCGAATTTTTGGACCACCTCGACCGGTGTGATACCCAAAGCCTTCAAAAAAAATCCACTCGCATTGTCGGAGTCGATGATCTGGGGCGCCGTCGGGTTGTCGACCTTTCCCCGCGAGATCATGACAATGCCGCGTGCACCCGTGCGATGGAACAAGTCTCTGAGCTATGAAATCCTTCAGCGCTGATTCTAAAGTAACAAAATTATAGGTACTCTTACCGTGTTTCCTATACCGAGACCTGTCTTCGTCGTATCAAGCTGTTGTGCCTTGGTCGTGGCACGAATCCCCGTCCGCTTGAACTCGCGATACTCGATGACCTGCTTGAGGAGGCGTTCCCTCTCCTTGGTGGGGATGAGGGCAAGGTCGATGATGCCGGCCCTCTCGTCCTCGGCCAGGTCCGTGCGCATTTCCTTCAGCGTTTTGTGGGATCCTGGAGGAATCAGTCGGGCGGAGACACAATCTATTGAACACACACACCTTCGGGCTGTTCGATGGAACGTTGGTGTATAACGGCGTTTCGCAAGCTCGGCTTGCGCGTTGCTTTGTACTGACTGGCGCAGCTCAAGAGCGAGCGGATGTATGCTGGCTTCTTTTTGGAGGACCCGACGATCTCAGCAATGACTTCTTCGCGACGGAGGAACTCCGCGTCGATGGCAGCATTGAGTTCACTTTTGCTCTTTCGCAAACCAACGAGTCGGAGATCATCAGACACCCTGGTGGCCTTGGACTTGCCGCCACGGGGGCGTGAGAGCTGAACTTGGCGGCCGAGGTGCCGCAGAGCGTGTCCAGAGGGAGCAGTTGGGCCTGTGCAAGCCATGGTGGTGGTGACAGAGAAGACGAGACGCGATCATGTGACATTTCTCACGTTCACGGCGCGCTCAACGACTCAGTCAACAAACAAGATATTCCGTGTTTTTGTGAGGCAGAATCGGTGAGTTGTGTCTATTTACTATGTGCAAAGTTTTTGACCTCGGGGAGCAGCGGTTGAAGCGTCTAAATTCTATTATTCCTTTAAAAGGCAATAAGTGGAAGTCGACATCTCAACCACTGTTCCCCGAGGTCTCTTGTTCGACCCGGGGAACAGTGATTACTTTTAGTTCTTTTATTTTTTGCTTCGAGCCCTTGTTCCCTCTCTCTCTCTCATTTTTTTTGACTTCGTTTCCAACCTGTTATTACAATTCCACGTGAAAGAATGTGCAATTCCAGCAGTACAGACATACACAGAGATATAGGTAGATACTAAGTACACAACGAGCATGTATAGACAAGGGAACTACGTTAAACATTTGGCGCAGTTTCCTCAAGGAAAGCCCACACCTCGCGCTCGTCGCGGCTAAAGAACAACTCCCCCCCTGGCGTGAGTTTTAGCAGCGCGATGGCGCTATCCCTTCAAAGCAAGAACATCAGCAGTGCATAAGCACCTCAAAAGACAAACAGGACGCACCTGTCCAGCAAAATGCGGGGGTGTCCTTTCACGGCAAACATGAGGCCTTCGTATGCATCCGCCGGGAGCGAAGCCAAAGGAGGATCATCCGCCTGGCACAGACGGTTGTGCGCGGCGGAATGGAAAGGCGGCGTCGGCCAATCCACGGGCTCCAGTCGGGGGGGATCCCCAGGATAGGCGTAAGCTTCCACGACCTGCCGGTGCTCGGGAGGCAGCCGATTGATTAGCTCGGGGTCCACGCCGCCACATTCCCTGACATACGCTGTCAGCAGCCGCTGGTGCTCATACACAACAGCGCTGGTGCGAGCGAGCCACGTGGGGAAGGTTCCGCGGTACACAATAGTGCGCTCAGGCACAGGTGACGGTGACGCAGAGAGCTCCACAGGGGAAGCTGCAGGTGACACCAACGGAGAAGGCGACGACGGGGAGGGCGGAGTCGAAGGCAACGGTGACCACGCGGAGGGCGGAGAGGAGGGTGAGATTGATGCAGGTGACGGAGACCGGGATACCGAGAGTATGGTGCTGGAAGGCGAGGAGGGAGGAGTGGAATACCACCGGGTCTGGAAGCTCGACCACCCTTCAGCACTCCAGGTGGTAGCGCGCGGGTACCTAGTCTTCAAAGAAACAAATATAGACCTTTGGTTTTTCAGTAAACAAAAGAGAACAAAAGAGACAGAAAAAATCAAAAGGCGCACTTTGAGATGCAAAAACCCTGCCAGTCGTCAGTGATAACGGCGTAAAAAGTTCCCGTATATTCCTCCAGGTTGAGGTCTTCACCACCAGCGGCGGCCGCGTAGTTGGGGGTGGATTGCCGGGGTGCCGCGGTATAGACGGGCGGAGGGTCGGAGGAGGACATTTGAGAGAGAAGTCGGCGGCACTGAAAGTCAGTGGGTCAATTATGGCTGGCAACTTCTTGACAAAATCCATGTGTGCCTTGACCGTTGAGAGATGCGAATGGATGAGGGTGAGTCCTACACCAGACACGTCGGAATCGATGGAGAGAGAGAGAGAGGAAACGAAGTCACGCATGTCACGTCACCTCGCCATAGGGGCTCACAAACAGAAATTCCTTCGACGCCTTTCATTTATTTGAACAACATTGTTCTTTAGTGAAATAGAGTTATGGAGAGCCTACAAGCTGAGTCATGCAAAGATTCAGACCATAAATAAGCTCAATTCCAAAAGAACATCACAGGCTCAAAAGTCCCCGGCTTCATGAGACAGGAAAGAAAATTAATTCAGGCCAAGGTAGATTCGATTAAGGGGATGTAAATAGAGGCATTTTCATACGAACATGACCCCCGTGCTCCTTCCAAACGGTGCTCTTGGCGCACACACAAGCACAGCCCGGACAATCCTCGACACGGCATGCCTTGCAGGGAGGGTAGAAGTGCCCACCTTCATGCTCAATCCAATCCAGGGAGACCATGCACATGCAAGCACAGCCTGGACAATCGTCCAAGTCGCACTCGCGGCATTTGCGCGATATAAACGTGCGGCGAGCGAGGAGGGGACGATTATCCTCGTGGGGGCGTTGGATGTCTACGCCGTCGTCGTCGGATGAGAAGTCGTCTGTGGCAGCGCGTTGTGTGGTCTTTGAAGCGGGGACCGCACGTTGTGCTGCCTTTGAAGTAGCAGCCGCACATACAGCTGTGGCGGAGGATGGGCGTGAAGTCTTCTTTGAAGACTTTTTGGACGAGGAAATCTCTTGAGGTTTCGTCTTCAGCATCTCTGCCGCTAGTTTCAGGGCGGCCTGGCGCAAGGATTCTGCCTCCTTCTTCCTTCAGAGCAGCATAGCATTAGATTTCCGACAAGAATTTCAAAGCAAAAACTAAAGGCGCACCTAGCCTGTTTTTTACTCTTGAGCTTGCGCGCAAACTCTGCACGCTCATCCGCTGCTTTCCTGCGGAAAGGGGGTCAGGATACAATGCAGGCGAGGCCTGGAAGCAAACGTACCGATCACGGTAGCGCTCTGAGGCCGCTGCTGCCTGGTCGCGATATTTTCGTTGCGTGTGGTAATCCGAAGCAGCTATCGTCGCTCGTTTGCTTCGTTTGTCCGACGATTAGGTGGAGTAAGACAGGGGAGAGCATTCTCACCACTGCATTCGCAAACGAGCCTTCTCCCGTCGCTGTTCAACATTCCTGAGCCCAAGACTAGAATGAGCAATAAATTCGATTAATTGAGTTGCGCCCCGTACTTGTTCTCGTAGCGCGTTCGAGCGGCAACAAGATGCTCTTGCTTTGCCTCGGGGTCCAGGCGCGGTCGACCGCCAGGCATTTGCGCCGGCTGTGAAGTGGAAGGTGGCGGTCAAGAGATGAGGAGGATCAGTGATCAAACTTGCGAACAGATTTCCAAAGTGATATCAGTTCCCGACTGAAACTCAAACAAAATAAATCCTACGTGCTGTAGATGTCTTGCATTAATTTAAAATCTCAGCAGTAACAACCCCTACTTGAGATGCATTGGAAAAAAAAATAAACACACACCCAAGGCCACAACCACAGCTCAGAAGAAATCAAGTAGCAAGAAATCAGTTCGCTACTTTAACTGCTTTAGTCAGTTCCCGACGTAAACTCCAGACCTAGCTTCACCTCATTACTTTTGAAGGACGGGCAAAGGACATTGAAACCAAATCTATTCTCCAACACCAATCAACTCATCTAATGTACTAAGTAGGCCCAATCCCTCCTCCCACCGCGACGCCATGCGCGCCGAAAGTCGGGCGTACTCTTCGGGGTCGTTGCGCTCAAGCTCTGCGACGGTTTGGAACCCATTGTCGACGTAGCGGAAGATGCCCCCGGCGCTGAACTGCGTGAACGACACACGCTCTTCGCCTTCTCAGACGGGGACGTTGGAGTGGGCGACGGTTGCAGATGGGAGTAGGATGAGAGCGCCGTGGGGAAACTCCACGACGAGCTTCAGGTCCCACAGGACGAGATGCCCGCCGAGAGTCGCATCATACCGCCCAAGTGCCTGGATCGCACACCAGCCAAAGGCAAGGTTGAGGATGTCGCGGTGTTTGAACGTCCAGACGTTCCGCCCAAAGTTGAATGCCGCACAGAAGTATACAGACCCGACAAACGGGCGGCGGAGGTCAGGGAGGCGGATGCGCAACTTGGCGTCGCATTGCTTGTAGTACGCATGCAGCCGCGGCGCCCAGATTGCAAACGCCGCTGGACAAAGGGCATCAGTGGAGCTCAGCGACAGAACATAGAGCAGAAAACTCACCGTCCGCGAACCCCGCCATCCGCTGGATGCCCAGGTTTGCGAGCATTTCTTCCGCGAGCCCGCGGTAGTCCTTCCCATCAAGCCATCCCGGCGTAGACTGCCCCTTCCCGTAGGATAGGCCCACGTTCACGGCGGCGAATAGGCCCCGCCGATGCTTCTTCATCTCGGCGGAGAAATGCGTCGTCTTGCTCGCGCTGCGCATCGCGGCAAAGGCGGCGTCGGTGGCGGCGCGGTATTCGGCGTGGTAGGGCTGGCCTGCGAGCACCGCGATGATGCGGCCGTTTCGGTCGAGGATGGGGCGGGGGTGGCTACACCGACGTGGTAAGCAGAGAGAGAAAAAAAAGAGGGGGGGAGGGCGCGGATGGCAAAAAAGAATGCTTACATTCCATCCCACTTGATAATGCTGAAACCGCGCGCCGTGAAATCGAGCAGGGACCTCCAGACGGTACGGCCGCGCTGCTCTCGGGCATCTTCGAGCTTGGCCGCAGTACGCGCCGAATGTGGTGGGCAGTGCGGACGCATCGAGCGCGGACTCGAGCGGTGAGGCGGGGTGGACGTGCGCGCGCATAGTCAAGGCGCTTGGTTTGTGACCCAGCTCTGCCTTGGCCTTTTTGCGCTTCGCTTTGCGGCGTTCGTGCGCGGCGGCGGCGGAGCGCTGCTTGCGTGAGACGTTGGTGGGGCCTGCGGGGCGCCGACGGTGGGGGCCAGTGTGGGGCGGAGTGGCGCTGGCGACAACTTCCTCGAAGGAGACGCGCCGCCGGTGTTTTTTCGGGTGTGGGTTGTCGTCAGTCCACGTCGTTGAGCGGGTCGTGGGGTGGTGGAGGTGGTGGCGGCGGGTATTCCTCGTCAACGGCGTCGAATGTGTTGGGCTCGGCGGTGGGGGATTCGTCGTCCACAGCATTGAGGGGATCATCTTGGTCGCCTTCTTCGTGGTCCACCTCATCGTCGCGCTCGCATGCCACCGCGCGCTGCACGAGGGGCGCGTAGTCAAAGTCGCGTTCTTGAAACGCGAGGACGCCCTTGGGTATGCCGGCGAATTCCGCACCACTACGCGTCTAGACACGTTGACGTGTTTAGGTGTTTGGATTGAGCTGCTTGAGAAGTAAGACAAACCTTCCGTACGAACGGCACCCAGAGCATTCAAAAAACGCGTCTAAAACAAATGAATCAGCAAAAGGTCGGTGGCAATGAATATTTGAAAAGGAGGCGGCGCGGAATTTGGCTGCTGATTGTGCAGGGCCAGGCCCAAGTATTGAGCCACGGCATCAGCAGCCAGATTCCTAGATAAATGGAAGAATAGAAGAAATAAAACTGACCTTGGACGCGACTTGTGGGTGGTTGTGGGTGGTGGTTCAGAGAGAGAGCGAGAGGAGTAACGAGTAACGCACACGTGCCGTGATGTTTAGTCACATCGGCCGATCGTCCCGTCCTCCTGTCTTCTCTCATCTCTCTCTCTGCTTTCTGGATTCTTTCTGGATTTTCTTTTCGTTCTCACCCGCGCGCGTTGGTTCAGCGATACTCGCCGCCATCGCCTCCCCCGTTCTCTCCCCACGCTCGCAACTTTTGCCTCGAAACCTCTGCTTCTGCTTCTGCTTTAATCTTTGGTTCTCGTTATGGCCGGGCGTCGTCTTCGTGCAAGTGAGGTCGTCGCTGCGAGTTCGTTTTCGAAGAGCGTCAAGATTTTGTCCTCGACCCCTCGCCGCGGAGGCAGAAATAAAGTCACTGCAGAAAGTTTGAGCCATGCTCAAGTGCGTATACGGAAGGCTGCTGAGGAGAAGGGAGAGGCCGAACGTCGTGCCCGTGAGTCCCTCACCTCTGTAACTCACCCTTGGGTATTGAATGAGATGGCCAGAACTCAACGAGCAAGAACGGCGCGAAGAAAATCGCCTGCGCGATATTCCTGACCCATTCGACGGCGACGGCGGGTACGGCGACTATGAGGACGACAACCTCCGCGGGCGTACCGCCGCCGACATCAGCCACGCAGGGGAAGCTTTGCAAGACGAGGCAGAAGCGCAAGACGTGCAGGACCTACTGGAGGGTTTACACGCGCAACAGCGGTGCGTATCGTTTTCCTTATATTTACGGTGCATAGACTTACCTTGGATTTCACGTAGGAAGTTATTTGGCCGCCAACGAGACTACCGCACGCGCAGGGACCGAACACAAAACCTCATCAACGCGTTTGCGGTGCAGATGCCCGCAATGGTTGATGCGTACCTTGCGTGGTCGCTCGACACCGCAGAGCACGGGCTCAGCAAGCTTTTCACCCACACTGAGGACGCCGCGGTGGAAACGCGCCGTGTGTACGCTGTAGATCTATTCAGTAAGTTGTGTCTTCTTTTCTTGCTCACTTAGTTCTGAATTTTTACTAGCTGCGTATTTTACTGAGGTGCCTATAACCGCCACCGACAACTTCGTCGCGTCCGCCTACGTCCGCCAGGGCCTCATGCCCGCTGCTGCCGTGTTCCCCTCCGTTGTCATCACTGTGCGGGTGTTGGAGGTCTTCCGACGCCTCCAGCTCAGATGCCCTCGTGTTGGCGTCCAAGCTTTCGTGCGCACCCTCTGCGACCTTCACGGCGTTGCCCCCGGCGGCTATCTGGTGACTCAATTCACCGTTGCCTTCGACATATACCTGGCAATCCTCGCCGCCGTCAACAAATGTGTGCAGGCTGCGCTGGGCCGCGATACTCCCGACTGGCACCTTAAGAATGCCTGCCCGTCCTGCATGTACAAGCTGGAGGGCGAGGCCGAAATTCCCCTTCCCTTCCTCGCCACCATTGACGGGAATAATTCCCTGAAGCGGTTTTGGCGGCGGGAGAAGGCGGTTGATGCGGATGGGAACATCGCGCCGGGGGCATCGAGGGAGCGCCTTGACACTCGTGTTCCTGCTGGCGACTACTACCTGTCGCGCGAGGAGGTGGATAAGTGGTCGAAAGAGGGGCTGGAGGACTTGATGCGGGATTTCGTGCCGGGGTCCGAGGAAGAGGGGAGTGCAGGCGATGAGGGTGCGGGCTGTTCCGAGCGGTGGCAGAACATGAAGGAGGATGCCACGGCACGCGCGTACGGGATGTACGACGAGACGGGCATCTTCCCCGCCCTGTGTCGGCACGGGTTTGTGCTGGTGATCGTGGATATGGTGAAGAGTGGCGAGTTGTAAGTCCTTTTTTCATTTTATCTCCTTTCTGGCTCATCTTCCAATAGGGCCAAGTACGGCTTTGCTATCACCGCGCACCTTATCGGCATCCTGGGTAAACTGGGCCTTGGCTACGATATTGGGTGCAAGTTTGCCGAGATGGTGCGCATGCACCCGGCCCTAGCCAAGCTCGCCGCCGACAACGACTTCAAGGCTCTCGTCGGCGCCTTCCACGGCCACGCCCACAACCGCCGCTGCCAGCTCTGCAACCTCACGACATACGTGCACGGCATGGGCCTGGAGGACTTGGAGGGATGTGAGAAATTTTTCTCCAAGTCGAATGCGCTCGCGGCGACAACACGATACGCGACTGTGTTCCACCGGCAGCAAGCGATCACTTCATACCTCAAGCATGCAGATACCGCGGACGCCTACCAAGGCCTTTGTAAGTTGTATCTTACATCCTTCGTCTTTACGCTGACAATTATGCAGCACTCCTTCTTGCCAGCAAGTACCGGCGTGCCCTCAAGATTAAAGGCACCGCCGTTCTGCTGCGGGAGACCATGCACTCGATGGGCATCGAGTCGCGGTCGGTCTTTGAGACGTGGCTCGAGAAGGAGAAGATCTTTCTCCAAAGAACCGCCGCAGGAGACGCTAGAAATGGAGTATTACCAGAAACTGGTAAACCTGCAGGATCTCGAGTAAGTCTTCCCTATGTCTTTCAACTGCAGCTGATGAGATATAGGGAACGCGTCGGGATCATAACTAATGTCGGACTGCCCATACTGCCTATAAACACGGACGCCACGTACGCGGCGGCAGCATCGCAGACGCGGCGAATTGAAACCCAGAGGCGACATGCAATAGAAGCCCGCGACAAAACCTTGGCGGTCGTCGCCGATCTCGAACTACGGCTGAACATTGCACGGCGCTGGGAGGACGATGGAGATGATTGGATACGGGTGGCGATGATGGTGAAGAACAGGCGCTATCAGTGTGCAATCGACGCGCTCGAGGGCCTGGTCGTCGCCCGGATGTTCGAGTTTTCAAAGGTAAATATGTCCGACACGGGTGAGCCTATTTCTTTTGTTTCTTCATGGCGATGAGCTGACATGTGGGAAAAAGGTTACAAGCTGCGCAAGCATATCGCAAAGGCGCTGCAAGCACGCTCAAAAGGCGTCAAGGCCGCACTGGAGCGATACAACGAAGCCGCCGCCGCCATGACTCCCCCCTGAACCCAGCTCTCGTGGGAGCAGATTGTTGACTACGCCTTCCTAGCCGACTTCGACCTCCTGCGCGACGGGCGGGAAGACATCCGTGGCGAGCCTTGGGCACAACCGGCAGGGCAGCTCGCGATGGACCAGCACTTCAAGCTGCTCCGTGCTGATGAAGAAATTGCGCGGCTCAACCTCGAGATCCCGAGGCTGGTGACGCACATGGCGGACGAGGACAGGTTCCTTATCTACCACGAGCGACGCCTCACGCGCGAAGGAAACCCTGCGCTGGCCCACCAAGTTGCCGCCCACCGGATGGAACGGGGTCGCTTCAACGCCCTCCACATGGAGCGGCTCGTGAAGCTGAGCAAAGAGCCCGGCTGTACCGCCTGTATCACGCCCGGCGTCAGCGTGAATAAAGAGCGCCGAGTGCCGGAGGAGCAAGACATTGAGATGCCCGACGTAACGGCTGTGGTCCCGCCGCCTGAAGGGGCCGAGGGGGATATTGACGAAGACGTGGACCTCGACACTGAGCTCCTCATCGACAGCTTTGAGCGCATCTTGGTGATGTCCGACGACAGTTAGGTATATATTCACATATTTAATGTATTTTTTATGGACTTTGTGTATTAAGGGGACATTGTCTTGTAATAATATTGGGACTGATAATACAGTACTCTTATACAGTGTATAGGATGCGCTGATTTTTTTTTTATGAATTTACCTTCATTTTTGAGTGCCGAGTGGAGCTGCCGGGCGGCGGTATTGATGGTTTGATGGCAGCGATCAGGTGCCTCGGCGCGCCGCCGCCTTTACTGAAGATATTGAAGATAATGGATACACACACCGACATCAAGGCGCGATGGCGCGCCGCCGCCGTTGATGGAAGTAATAGCGAAGTTATTAAAGATATTGAAAACACACACCGCCATCAGGCGCAATGGCGCGCCGCCGTGATTGATGGGAACCACTGAAGATATTGAAGATATTGAATATTTACAGTAAATAGCAGTCCTGTTAGCTCCAAAGTTACCAGAAGATCTTGAATACACACATTTTAGCAGGAAGTACTTATATTAGAGGCGGAGATCGATAGCATATCAACCTGTTACTTCAGTGGGTTACTGGGCTATACAGGTGGACGCGCCACGCGTCCATTATGTGTCTTTCGGCTTTCGGCCTTCGACTTGACTTCGACTTTGGCAAATTTAGAACTTGGTCACCGTCATCGCGCGTCCGCGTCATCGTCGATGCGTGCCGATCAGTCTCCGTTTAAAAATTTGTGTCAAACTTGAGCTGAATTTGATGAGCAGCAGGTCTGGGCAGAAAAAGCAGACAGCAGCAGAGAGGAGGCATATTCAAGCAGATTCTGGCAGATCTCGGCATAAGGGGTTTTCGCTGGGCGATCGATTAAGTACTGAAATTAGGCATCTGAAATTCGAGAGGAAAAAAAGACAAAAAGGAAGAAGGGCGTGAACGAGGTAAGCAAGTCCGGAGGAATGAACACAGGGAAAGAAAACGAAGCTAAGTAAAAATTCAAAAGAGGAAAGACACACCTCTAGTCCTGAAAGCGGATATACACCTATCGAGTAACGGAGTCACGCGGTCGTCGACGTCAGCATGCACAAAGTTAATTGGCTGTGTCACGCGGTCAGGAGCTCGTCAACCTGGGACTTCTCCATTGCCACAAGGAGGACATGACGACGGGGTAGATGGCCTGGATTGGTGCACGGATGAGTGAGATCCGGCGTAAGAGGAAGGGTCGGTGGTACGCACGGAGAGCTGAGGGAGCTCACCGGTGGCCAACAGGAACCACCAGGAAGTAACATGTGCGGAGAAGGAGTATGGGAGCGAAGAGAGTTGGTCGAGAGGATCGGAGCGGTGGATAAAGCGAGAGACAAGACGAGAGACAAGGCTTGCCTTTGTTGTGGCCCCATCAAACAGAAGCGGTTGAGAACATCAGCCGGGGTCTATGCAAGAGGAGGAACATTCCCACGATCTTTTGATTGACATGTCGCGTCGCGCGCGAACATTTCTCTCTCTTTCCTTCTACCTACATCTCATAGCATGCTTGCAGTTTCTGCAGCTGCTTTCTTTTCTTTTCCTTTGTTGAACAGGAACTGAGACCGGCGTGCCACTCTTTGAGCCACTCGACCACTGCTGGGATATGCCTCGCCCCAGCTATTCCCACAGCTCTTCTTGGTCTCTGGCATCGTCCCATTTCATCCGGAGCTCCCCTGGATCACGGCAACGTTTGAAACTGTTCTTCCCCGGGACACCTCTGCGGCAATCTTCGGAGCCCTTTGTGCGCACTTCATACGGACACCGTGTCCGCTCCAAACACTTTACCCCCACTAAACGGCGACACATTGTGTCTCTGTCGAGTGCTGAGCTTGGCTTTCCGCCGCTCCTCTGCTTAGAGTCCATTGCACCTCTCTCCACCCCGGCTGATTTGCTGCCACACACTGGACCATTACGGTCCGCTCCTGTTTTATCAGGTCCTGCCGAGCCATTGCTCCTCTTTGTCGAGTCTATGGCAACCCCCAATCCGGCTTCGTCCTGCTCTCTTCGCGCGGAAGCCCTGACCTTTACATTTGAGCCCAATCCTCCTTGGCCAATGACCACCTTTTCCCGCCGCGTTTCTACCTGGCTGCACGTCCAAATTCGGATCCCCGTGCAAATTTTGTCCCTCCCAACACGGACTCCCTTCCGCTTGTAGCGTCTACGCTCAAACGCGCTGCCTGGGATTTCTACCTCCGGGATTATCCAGACCGCACATTTGTAGAAACTATGCTCCACATTATTGACCATGGAGCCAACATCGGTTTCAGCGGGGATAGGTCCGTTTCTCAAACAAGCCACAACCTGCCTTCGGCGTTCCAGTTTCCAGATGCTGTCAACAACTCCATATCCACCCAACTGTCGAAGGGTCGGATCCGTGGCCTGTTCCCCCACCCACCCCTTCCTCATTTCCGCTCGTCCCCTCTCGGAGTTGCTGCGCGCAAGCACTCCGGGAAACTCCGCCAAATCCATCACTTGTCCTGGCCTCGCGGACACTCTGTGAACGATGGCATCCCCGACTCTGAAGCTGGGATTTCATATGACATGTTCCGTCGAGCTGCGGAGGACCTCGCGGCCTCTGGCCTGGGCTCTCTCATGATCAAGCTTGACCTTGAACAAGCCTTTCATCACATCCCAGTTCGTCCGGCAGACTGGCCATTACTTGGTTACCAATGGAAAGGGAGCTTCTACTACGAGCTCTTTCTAATGTTTGGCCTGTGTTCCGCGCCATACATCTTCAACCTCTTTTCGGAGGCACTCCACTGGATTCTCTCGCACCACATCCCCGCCAGAATCCGCCATTATCTGGATGATTTTCTCAAAATCTTCCGTCCCGAAACACCTCCACCGCTCGTTCACGCAGCACTCGCCTGGACACGAGAACTGGCCCAGGCACTTGGGTTGAATTTCCAGGAGTCCAAAGTCGAGGGGCCGACGACTCAACTCGAGTTTCTCGGTATCATTCTTGACTCCATTTCCATGGAGGCTCGGCTTCCTGCAGACAAGCTCACATACCTCCAGTCTTTGCTTTCAGCGTGGTCTGAGAAGACACATTGCACATTGCACAAGCTAGCTGAGCTCACCGGGTATCTAATCTTCTGTTCGCAGGTCATCCCTCACTCTCGTGCTTTCGTCCGTGCAATGTTCGATTTTTCATCCACTTTCAAAAACCCATTCTCCTGTCACCGAATATCCCGTGCCGTTCGACGTGATCTACATTGGTGGTCAACGTTCTCCCCCTCTTGGAACGGTGTTCACCTCATCACCCCATCCCGTGGGACCATTGAAATCTACACTGATGCCAGCGGCACCAAGGGTGCCGGCGGTGTTTACGGCTCGAGCTGGTTCTCCATCCGCATTCCAAAACGCTATGCCCACCGGGATATCCAGTTCAAGGAATTCTTTGCCGTGCTACACGCAATTCTTTGCTGGGGTCAAGCTTCTCTGGCAAGCATGTTATTTTCCATATCAACAACCAGGATGTCGATGCCGCCATTCGCAATCTTTCCATTCGCTCAGGTCCTACCATGGAGTTTGAATCTCACTGGATCCCCACAAAGGAGAACGGAGTTGCAGACACTGCTTCTCGCTTCGAATTTTCCCGCATGTTCAACCTTGCACCACATTTATCTTGCACTTCGAGCCGAAAAACAATCTCCCTTGCCGATCCATCCCCGCCTCATTCACTTCCTCACCCATCCGTTACTCTATCACACCCAGAATGGAATTCTTTTAGGCTTGATTAAAACACTAGTGAAAGTAACTTCTATTGATAGGAAAATACATCATAGTCAAGATAATGTGAATCAAGGACGTAAAATAGACTTCCTAAAGCAAGAGGATTTGACTGCTGCTTTCCTTGACAAAGTTTTAATTCTGCTGAAAACCCTTTGTTTAAGCCTGTTGCAAAGGCCCTTTGAAACCTCACCTTTCATGATCCCTTTCACACAGAATCATTTCAAGACGAATCAATTCTGTTGAATTCGGCAATAAACTTGTCAAGGTTTGGGAGTTCTTTCTTCCATGTTTTATTCAAGCTGACTTCTCGTTGCAGAAAGCTGCAGTCAAATCCTCTTGCTTAAGGAAGTCTATTTTACGTCCTTGATTCACATTATTTTGACTGCGATGTATTTTCCTGTCAATAGAAGTTACTTTCACTAGTGTTTTAATCAAGCCTAAAAGAATTCCATCCTGGGTGTGTATGAACACTCTGTCTTTTGTTGGCCGCTTCCTCGGGTCGCCTCTCTCACCGCTCCGCACTTCCGAGGCTTTTCCTGTTGGTCTGCCTCTGCGGCCATCCGAGGTTGTGCAGTCTCTGCCACTTCGTTGGTTCCAGCAGATCCCACTTTAGGCCACAAATTTCATTTGTTCACCAGACAATGTAAGGCATAGAAGAAGCGGTTGAGAACATCAGCCGGGGTCTATGCAAGAGGAGGAACATTCCCACGATCTTTTGATTGACATGTCGTGTCGCGCGCGAACATTTCTTTGTCTCTCTTTCCTTCTACCTACATCTCATAGCATGCTTGCAGTTTCTGCAGCTGCTTTCTTTCCTTTTCCCCTTCCCACCATCCCTTGTTGGTTTCTTTTCGTAGTTTTTAGTTAGTCCTCTTGTAGCGGTCTGCCTCTGCGGCCATCCAAGGTTGTGCAGTCTCTGCCACTTTGTTGGTTCCAGCAGATCTCGCTTTAGGCCACAAATTTCATTTGTTCACCAGACGACGGAAGGCATAGACGAACCATTTTTTGTGCGCACATGACATGATGATGTCATTCTCGCCTACGCGGCGCGTGTCGCGTAGCAACTTCATTTAAGTGCTGAGGTCCTTTGCTAGAAAACCTAAAAAATAATTATGTGCTTCCCACTGCAATTTGGGGACGGATCTGGACGGGAAAATCCCTCATTGAAACACCGTTACTCAACCTCACTGACAATTCCTTCTATAAGTTCTATTTCAGATGTTTGAGGGAAAAGAGAATAATGTATTCCATCACACAAATCTCAAAATATTGTCCCATTGGAGATGTGCGCCGTTTCTGAGTGACCCCTGCCGTTCGGACCGGTATTTGGGTGCTTTCAACCCGTACTGCGAATAATGAATTCCTGGATGTCAAATCTGCGTGAGACGAAGTGAAGCAGGCACTATTTACTTGTTCTCAGCGTAGCATGAGCCCTCTAGGAGTCCTTGTTCGGAAATTAATCCACAGCGTCTTGCGCCCTTGAAGACTAGTACAGTTGCGGCGAAGTCAAATTACTTGCCATTGGGGGGAATTGGGGTAAAATTCGACCTGAAGGGTGTCCTTTGACGCGCGAAACGCCCAGTCAAGGTCTTGGTAGCCTAATCTGGTCTAGGGACAAGAAACCCTAGCTGAAACCTATAGGTTATCATGGTCACTGAAAATGTAAGGCGGAAATCCATAGACTCCCATAGACACCCATAGACATCTATAAAATGGGTGTTCGACTCATAGACATTCATAGCCCACCAGAGATCGCCATAAAAGGCCATATTCTATCATAGAATTTTGGTTTTTCCTGATGTCAGCCCTATCCATAGAGGACAGATGGCGGTTGCTAGAGCTCTGTCGCGGGGTCATCAACTTCGGTGCCACCAACGGCAACGTCGGTGGTGTCGTTCTCGCGCCTCCCGAGACTATGAACATCCGGCGACTCTCTGTGTGTCTCAGTCGCTTATTCGATGACGCCGCTGTTGACTTTACCCGCCCGATATTTCGGTCCCTCACGCACCTCAATATGTTCGACGGGTACGACGGCATTGAATGGGGAGTCATGGAATTGTTACCTTCTATTCCAACGCTACCTGCACTCACCCATCTGATACTGAACCCTCGTATACCAAGAGACAATGTCCTCGGCGTATTGGCGCAATCCTCCCGCCTCCAGCTTCTGCTTGTCCTCTGGAACCCGCACGAGCAAGATTATTCCGTTTCCCCCATGTGTACAATGTTCGCTTTGTCGTCGGGACTTATGGGCGCAACTGGGAACAGTGGGAGGCGGGCACAATGGGCTTGCCGGACTTCTGGTCGCGGGGCGCAGACTTTGTCAGTGATGTCATATTTTCCGGGATCAGACAACAGGAGGTGGCTGTGCATATCGCCGTAAGGTGCACGGTGCACCGAAAATCCATGTCATACTTGGCTGACCAAGATCTTTTAATCTCTCAGTGATAATACTAAATGCAAATAGAGAGAAAGCCGATATTTGTTTTTCCCAGACTCGCCGGGTGTCTTGTGTCATATTGACCCACGGGAATCTCCGAAGTCCACGGCTAGTGGCTTGCTCATCCCGGCAAAGGCCTCGGGGGGCCGGGTTCATGTGGGAACACTTCAAACTTTCACTTCGCACCACCATGCACCCGACAGTTATTTTACTTCCCAGCCTGGCTTATTTGCGGAGTTTGTGTGGTTTATCTGGGAGTCTTATCTGGGAGTCTGTTTGCATGCAGGGAGGGTGGAAGGCAGTTCTAGGCCCATTCTCCTGGGCCCAGCCGTGGTAAGCATGAAGAGTGGGAAGCAAGGAAGGAGTTTCTGGGCACTCACTTATACATTAGGTATATTTGGTTCTCTCACTTCGATACTCACAGGATTCCCAATGAGCTGAAACTATCCACTTCCACCCAATTGCTACTCATTTGCCCATTTACTTCTCCATAGCTGTACAAAAAAAAAAAAAAAAAAAAGATGCCACACGCAGCAATGGCCCCACCAGACAAGTGTATCTGCGATTCCGCACCTTCCACCGACAAATAATATGATAATATTTGCGCCGACTCCCCTTCGTCCTCAAGCCGCTGACCGAGGGGCATTGATAGCGTGCAACCCAAAAACAACTCTGCTATCCTATTATAACAACTCTGATAAACCTGACTACTTCCCTTCCGAATTAGGAGACTCAACCAAACTGAAACTACACATCCGAAGCTCCGCACACAAGGAAAAGAAGGAGCGACAGCGAAACGGTGCCGTTGCATTCGGTGATTCGAAGGTCATGATCAGTTGCGGCAGTTGCCGCCCGTTCGACTAGGGCTCGCTCCATTACACAAAAATTGACAGTTTTCTTTTTTACTCCTTGCCTTTATTTTGTGTGCGCTGATGTTGATGAACATTTGAACAGCTGCTGCGGAACTCTCCCGGCAAACGAGCATAATTTTGACTGGTCATTTGAACTCCAACCAAGATCATTGCCGGTCTTATCCGTGCTCCGGCATTTCGCATGCCGGATCCCGGCATCGCTATCCGGTGTGTGCCGGCCCAATTATGGCACACCGGCCACTCTGGCGGCGGCAATGCAACACAATGGAGATTTCGAACCTCACTTTTCCATGGTTTGAATTCGGATTTCGGGGTACTTATTGAACCTGTCCGACGAAGAATAATCGGTTCCCATGAACTAGGGTACCCCGGGTGAGGCAAGTAATTTCTGACAGTGCTAATTGACGACACACACTGACACCACTGACCAGTGAGCGGCAGCAGGGAAGTAGCATACATAGAAGCACCAACTGAAGTATTCTAGGTAGATAGAACCCCTGACAAGCTGGCAGTTAGATCTGATGAAAGTCGGATGGAAGGACACATGGCTGGATATATCCAAACAAAACAGGTACCACTGTGACTGGATGTATCATAGAAGAAAGAGGGACAGTAGCCAATGAGACCAAAAATTCCCAAGCTGCCTTTGAGACTATAAAGCTCCGATGACTTCCAAATGCCATGACTTGTTTTAAAATGCCCCGTCAGCCTACTGTAACTCAGGCTCGTCTGAACAACATTTCCAAGTGTGTGGCTATCACCGCCAACACATTTGATGTCCTTGTGGACACACTCAAGATCTCTGGCGTGGAGGCAATCTCAAATACTATCCAGCCACTTTTGAAATTGGTTCAGGTGTGTTTTGATTATGTTAGATCCACATTGAAAATAGTTCTGAGCCGGTGATGTAGACTATCAAACAAGATAAAATTGAGTGTGCTGAGTTGATGGAGCAAACTCACGAGTTACTCAATGCAATTATCACCATGTATATCAAGTCTGACACTGGTGCTGAATTGCCACCAAGCACTTTGAATCAGATTGTAAAATTCACGGAGTACTTATATACCCGTAGCCCATTTGCAGTTCTCACTCCCTGAATTTAGAACCCGCCACAAAATCCATACCTTTGTTGAGGCTCAACAAGGTAGTAGCAAGATCAAAAAGTTGTTCCGCCATGGAGAACTGGCTGTTCTGCTTAAGGATTGCAAGGCAGGATTGCAGGAGACATTGGATTTCTTCAATGTAAGTACTCATATTGCAACTTCTAGGCATATGGTTGCTAACAACGACTAAGATTAAAACTTTGGACACCTTGACCAACATCAGGGAGATACAGGACAGGGCTCAGCTCAGACACCAGGAAATAGTTGACCTTATCGAGAATTTGGCCCTCTCAGACTCAGCATCCTCGGCATGTGAGCAGATTGTTTTAGAGTATTAGTACTAACAGCTAGGCAGATTAGCAACATGTACACAGACTCATATGCAAGGTGCTTACTTTCAATGACCCTGGTTCTTTGTCGTTTATCAGCCTTACAGCTCAAACTCCATTTCAATGCTCCCAGCAGAGCCAAAAATATTCCATGGTCGTGACTCAGAGCTGGCAGATATTCTCACGCTCTTCAGGCAGGGCACTCCCAGAATTGCCGTTTTAGGTGCAGGGGGAATGGGGAAAACCAGCCTCGCAAGGATTGTGGTTCACCATGAGGAAGTAACCACCAAGTACCACGGAAATCGGTTCTTCGTTACCTGTGACACTGCAGCGAGCAAAACGGAACTTGCAGGTCTTATAGGAGCCTATCTAGGTCTGAAACCTGGCAAAGACCTCACTCGGGCAGTCTTACAGCACTTTTCCAGTAGTCCACCCAGTTTACTGATTCTCGATAACCTGGAAACTGTGTGGGAGCCAACCAAATCCCGCCAAGACATTGAAGAGTTCCTCTCTCTTCTCACGGACATAAACAGTTTAGCTTTGATGGTTTGTAAATTTCCTTTTTTCTCATCAATATCACTCATAAACCACCAGATCACAATGCGTGGAGCAGAAAGGCCATCCAAAGTGCAGTGGACCCGGCCATTCCTACAACCCCTTCCACCTTTAGCACCGGATGCTGCCCGAAAGATGTTCATTGATATCACTGATGATAAGCATCCTTTGGAAGAAGTGGACCAGGTGCTTTCTCTCACAGCCAACATGCCACTCTCAATCAGCCTTCTCGCTCATTTGGTGGATATGGAAGGCTGTAAAGAGATATTATCTCGCTGGGAGATGGAGAAAACTTCCGTCATCTCTGATGGTTCTGATAGAAGATCCAACCTGGAATTATCAATCTCACTTTCGCTCTCAAGTCCCAGAATTACTTCCATGCCACAGGCCCAGGATCTGTTAGCCCTGCTATCCATGCTGCCGGATGGCCTTTCAGATGTAGAGCTCAAGCAAACCAAATTTCCAATCACAGATATTCTTGGTTGTAAAGCTACATTGCTGCGTACTGCTTTAGCGTACACTGATGGCCACAAGCGGTTGAAGGTCTTGGTACCCATCAGGGAATATAAGGGAAAACTGTTCCCCCCCACAGACCAGATGATACAACCAATGTTCAAACACTTTCATGAACTTCTGGGATCATACAGTGCAACTGCTGGCACGAGACTTGGCACGGGCCCTATCGATCGGATAACATCAAATTATACCAATATTGAAAATATCCTCCAAAATGGTTTACGGAGGGAGCATCCCAATATTGTGGATGTTGCTTACTGTGCATGTGATTTTAATAGCTTCAGTCGGAATATCTCACGTGGAGCGACTTTTCTTCTCGAGGATATCAGTAATGCCCTTCCATCCTTGGGAGACCATCGGTTGAAAGCATATATAATCACTGAACTCATCCGATCATCATATCATCATCCGATCTCCCACCCAGAGCCGTTAATAGTTGAGGCCTTAGATCATTTCAAGTGCTTCAATGATCCAGACCTTGAAGGTGTGTTCTCTGTTCAACCTAGATCCAATAGAAAAAAAACCCAACAGACTTTATTTGGTAGCCAGATTTCACTCTAGTCTTGGGGATTACTACTTCCAATTCAACCACGACATATCAACAGCTTTACAGCATGGTCAGATTGCCCTCTCCTTGGCACAGGCTGATAGAAATCTCAAAAGGCAATGTGATGCACTTGATACTCTTGCATTCATTGAAATAGTGAGTGGTGACCATGCTGCTAGTCGAGCACATGCACAGGAGGTGCAGAGACTGGCTAAAATCTCTGGAGATGTGCCCAGAGAGATACGTGGACTACACCGTGAGGCCCTTTCCTTGATGTCACAAGGTGATTACAGAGAGTGCATTACTCTGACCAGGAGGGGCAGAACAGCCTTGAGTCTATGTGGTCTGTCTCATGGGCAGATTGACTATGCGCTGATGGGAATTCAGGCTGAAGTTCACAAGCTCAAATCAGAATATGTTGAGGCACATAACATCCAGAATGAGATTTCCCAAGAGACAATCAATGATAATTATGAGCAAGGATTTGCCCTCATAAATATTGCGGAAATCAACATCTTAACTGGGGTTCCAAGGCCCCAGATACAAAAGAAGATTGAGGCATCACAAGCTATTTTCAGAGCAAGTGAAAATGTGATGTTAACTCTTACATGTGATGCCACTCTGGCAGATCTTAACCTCAGAGAGGGGGATTTATCAAGCACACCATTTTGTAAATACCTCCAAGTTGGTTGGGGGAGCTTTGCTGGCATAGTGAGTTTCTCCCTGGAGAGGCTTGCAGATATCAATTGCTGGGAGGACTCTCATCCAACCTCTTGGCCTACTGTTTATCTTGTTCATTCACTCAAGGGGAAAGAGAGGCTAGGAATTTACAAAGCTCTGCAGTTCCTGGGTGATATCTTTCTCCGGGAGGAGGATGAAATTACAGCCACATCTCTGTTCACTCTTGCCCTGGAGGGATTCACCAAGATGGATGTTCACCGGAGCAGAGCAGAGTGCAAGATCCGCATCGGTGATATTTCCAACAAGCATGGTGATTTCCTGAAGGCACTGGAGCTATGGGAACAGGCAAGGCTACTGTTTGAGCGGTCCTCGCAGGCTAAGCGGGTTCAGCATATTGATGAAAGGCTGGTTGGGATTGGTGGGGATATCAAGGAGCAGCACAAAAGCAACTTGGCTAGACTCACTGAGCTCAATGCTCCTGTGGAAATGGTGGAAGAGCTGGACGAGTATTTATCGGAGGATGAGTTGGAGAATGAAGAGGCCCGGTTGATTGCAGTGTGATCTGTGAACAATTATTTATTGACATCCCTTCCTTTATCTGTAGTATTTATGTGAAGCTACTTTAGTTCAGAAAATCTATCTATTTATTTATTCACACCTGCGGAAAGGTCAAACACCAAAAGGTGTGTTGAGTGAATGAGTAGGTGTGCAGATGGGATAAGTCACTCCACCGGCTCACCCTCTTGAGCAGCATCTCACATAACTCTTGATCTCAAGGGGGTCCAGTTTTCGGAGCCCCAGACACAGGGTCGATTTCCGAAGGTTTTTTCGATGCTGAGTCCGAATATCAACTTTTTATGGCGAATGGAGCAGTCGCCATTGAGCTTTGTACTCCGACATTATTGCTTTATTTGGGTGATAACAGCTGATAACAAGTGTACAGCCTCGACCAAACAGGAAATTTCCCATGATCCCTGCTGACAATCAAAACCCACGTAATTTCTCCAGAAACTAGTTCTCGAACAACACATTTACTTTCCCCGATCTTAACACGGGAATGGGTGCGGGCAAGGTACAAGCCACTTGCGTGGAAAAAAATTGCAAAAGAACCGGGTTTTGGACCCCAAAAAGGCAATTTCCCACGGGGAGGGGTCGCCCGACCCCCAGAAAAAAAAACTTTTGTAGGTGATATCTTTTTTCCTAATCTTTGGACCCCCTTGCTTGATCTCCACTCTTTACTTAGTTCGACTTCGATTCGGTGACTACGCCATCCGGGAGGTGTATTCAACCCCAATGATCTCTTCTCAGAATCTTAGATATCCACCACCCCCAACTAAACTGTGCAAAGATTCTGTTCGATCAACTGATCACTAACTGGGGTTGTAGTATTGCCAGCGAGTTGTGCCAGGGTATCCGCGCGAGACTCGTGTAATGCGGTCAATGCACAGGTGCACTTCCCGCGTACTGTTTCAGCAAGTTACATGTGTATGCGCCTTTATCCTTCGTAAAGTTCTGCAACACAACTCACCCAGATTCGGATTCTACTTGCCATAACTAAGTGCATCAACGACAACATTGAGTGTCGTTTGGCTCACAGTTTCCAACTGCAAATGCTACCCCAACTTGAATTCTCTACAAGTGCTTACTTGAACAGGTCCCAGCTCCTCTACGGGAAGTCCGGTAGTGCATCCCAGTTCCGTTTGACCACACCCTGTGAATCATAATATTATTGACCATTCCTCCGACGCGCCGCCTCACCAATCCTACTTCAACTTTGTGCTTAATTTGCTTCGGTTCCAACCCGGGCTTCACTTACCATGTGGGGCCATTGCTGCACATGACATGTATGAGAACTTCCCACCCCAGAATTATCACTGTAAGCATTGGGTAAAAACTAAGGGGGAATAATTCAATTTGCTCAGTATTCAGTATGTGAGTGTGTACATAAGGGAGAGAACGGTGGAGAAGAAAAATCCCGGCCACCTAGTAGTCAACACCGGCATAGAGTTGCACCTTGTCGCGGGAAGGAAAGCCGCCCTTCTCATGGTTTCGGCAGCCGGCGATTAGATGGACACTGAGTTGTTTGCAGAGTGAAAGTTCAGAGCTTACAAAGAACATCTTCCGTTATTTTGTGTGAACTGTCCCCGGGGTCAAGGCCGCGTATCCTTTTCAGTTATTCGCTTGCATACTATTCTTGTGCATACTGCTTTACATTGATGAAAAAAGTTATCTGCATTCACTACACCCACCTTTTATATTCTTGCTCTTACTTTCCTGAAAAAAGTGACAAGTCCTCGTACATGCCATACACAGCAATGGCCCCACAAGGCAAGTGCATTTTTTGTTCTTTCGATCACGCGACTTTTATTATACATATTTATTCATGCATAACCAATGCAGGTTACAGTGTGAGGGAAGACCCCGTTGCATATGGTATGCATCCGTTCTCTTTGTGCGGATTCGTTTGAATGCATGGCAGCAGAAGTCCCGGTTCAATTTCGGGCGGGGTCATATCCGATGTAACATGCTTTTCTTTTTCTTTCTTTCAAAGTTCAATGATTAACCACCAAGCACCGATCCTTTGGAGCTGTCTGGTGTGTGTTGAAGAAGCAAGCAATGGGGAGAAAGATGACTAGGCGACACGTTAGGCAAACTAATGCCACAAAGGACGCGGACATACATGAGCATCCCAATTGGTCTCGGCGGAGTTGCAGAAGATAGGGGCTTGTGGTTTTTGTGAACTCTGCCATGGAGTGGATGACTCAGAGTCGACTTTGGAGAGCACAGTGAAACATATTCGACTGTGTGTGCAAGGGGGGGGGGAGGGGGCGAGAGGGAGGTGACTTGGCGTGGTCGTGGTTATTGTCAAAGGGTGATGGGTTTGTTTGTGTCAACTTGAAATGAACCAACAGCGCCACCGTGACTTTGATCTCTTTGTCTCTGCCACCACGTCCAAGCGCACTCTGCTTGGCCTTGATTCTCATGCACCTTGTCTTCCCTCATGCTGTACCTCGCGGTCCTCACCTCAAATCTCGGCCGCCAGTATACACACGTAAAAGCCAAGGGTCGGACGAATCATGGAAGCCGAAGTACTAGTGCCTTGGAAGTGCGTTCTGTGGCGCTGATCGCAAGCCGACACTCATTATTAAAACCAGACTTTCTTGCCCCGTTATACTCTTCCCCACTTTCATTCAATTCCACGACGCTACTCTTTTTGTGCCCTTTCCGTTTGTGCCCTTTCCGTCGCACTCCGCATTCCACGCTGTACGGGTTAGTATACTCGACGACTAATGTATACGATGCACCTTAGTCGTGATACGCGAGACCCCGCGCCTCGCGGCCGCGGCACCCCTGCGCTCGACGTGCCCGACACAACGATCAGGTGCGGGAAGTACCGTCGAGAAGGGGCACATAAGCGTGTTTGTGGCGTGGGATTGCATTGCGTCGCGATGCGAAGATGTGCGTTTTACTTTGTCCTCGTCCCATCCTTCGGGGGCGTTCAGATTGAATTGTATTGCTGATGCGTGCTTGTCGGTGTAGGTAGAGAAATTCCAGCCGGAGCGGATGGTGAATGGGAATTTTTGACGAGTTGCAACTTGCCAGCAAGCCCTCCGCCGTCGGTATGGCTCATGGACGATTGCTTGCTGATGACATGTGGATGAATGCATGAGAACCTGCACACCTGTATGTTGAATTTCCTTCGAATCTGTTTCCAATCACATAACTGATGGACGGACGCAGGTTCGGATTCGGTGCACCGACGTGCATAGGGAGGTTGTTTGCAAGAAGGTGTGCGCCGTAAATCTAATAGTATATACTCTCAACGAACCAGATGGTCATTGAATTGATTCAGCCAGAACGTGCGCCATTCATCCATATAAATACATCAGCGCGTCACGCACTACTGCGGGTAAGTCCTTACCCTTCTTTCTTTTCTTCTGCCCGAAAATTTACACAAACATGGCCTGGCCTGCACAAATCTCAGCTCGCCCAGGCCAAAAGTTTCAATGTGAGTGGTGTCTACTGAATTACCTGTCGCAGTCTCTAACATATATTGTTACTCCAGGAACAACTCACTGGGAGTGCGGGCGATATGCTAGACTTTCAATCCCCCATTGTGCAACAAAATTTCACTTCACAAACCATAGATCTTAGACGCGAGCTCACAAGCACAAATCCGACGGAGGAGAGAATGGGATGGTTCGAATAGGATAGCATAGGATAAGGGATAGGATGGGATGAGGAAGTCGGGGAGGTGGGCAAATTGAAATGGGTCGGATTCATCGATCCGATAGGATGAGATACAACATCCATTAAGTCTATGTTCATAGTGTAGGATTGCATCCTACGAACCTACCTCCGGTAGATTAGGATTAATCCCAATAGCTGCAGCTATCAGTGTGTAGTCCGAATTCTCTTCTCACTTGCTGCAGTGTCTGGCACGATTCAGGGCATAAAACATGACCCTGTAGCATGTGGTATGCCTCCGCTCTCCTTAGTTCGACCTCCGTGTCCACATCACTCAACGGAAGATCCCGGTTCGATTCCGGGCGGGGTTGTGCGTTAAACGGCGCCCGCTTATACATTTTCGTTCCTTTTTTTGATCGCGCAAGTTCTATTGTTCAAATCATTGCATGGCCAGATGCAGGTTACGGTGTGATGGAAGACCTCGTGGCATGTGGTATGCAACCGCGCTCACTCAATATTTCGATGTTTGTTCTTGCAGCGGAAGGACCCGGTTCGATTCCGGATCTGACATAACCGCATTTTTTTTTCTTTCTTTCAAAGCCAAATAATCAACAATTAAGTACAGAACATCTTGGCCCAATATTTGTGCCTGTGTTCATTAGCCTTTTGACTCAGAATGCAATGCCGACGGGATTGAACAGAATCGGCAGTGCGGCACTCCTCAAATGCGACACACCGTGCTAAAGTACGACACATTTCCCATCAATGTGTCGCACTTGTTTTCTTAAGCGCGGCAGTCATCAAATGGCCATCAAACCGGCGTATCCCGGCCGCCTCGTATCCCTGCCGCGAAGCGGCCGGTTAAGGTTCGGGTTAGAGGTTAGAGGTTAGGGGTTAGTGGTTTGGGTTAGAGGTTAGGGTTAGTGGTTAGTGGTTTGGGTTAGAGGTCAGGGTAAGGTGGTTAGTGGTTAGTGGTTAGAGTTAGAGGTTAGGGTGAGGGTGAGGAATATTGTAATGCTGTTGAAGGGGACTTATTGATGGAGGATGTGAATTGATGGCCGAACAAAGCGAATCAGACACTTCGAAACAAGTGCGACACATTCCCCATCAATGTGTCGTACTTGAGTACAATGTGTCGCATCTCAGGTGTGTCGCACTGCCGATTCTGGTATATCCTCCAATGCCGATATAGCCATCTCGGAAGATCTTGTGAACAAATATAATTGCAACCACATCCGAAATTGATTGCAGTCTCCACCAAATCTCTTTTCACCTGCTGCATTGCCTGGTACAATTCACGGTATGAAATATGACCCTGTAACATGTTATATGCTTCCGCTGTTCTTGAACTTCTGGTTTATAAGTTTATAATTGGCGGAAGAGCCCGGTTTGGTTCCAGGCGGGGTTATATGCTAAGCTTTCGAGCATGAGTATTAAGGAAGACCCCGTGGCATGGGGTATGCCTCTGTTCTCGTTGTGCGGATTCGTTTGACTGTATGGCAGCAGAAGTCCCGGTTCGACTCCGGGCAGGGTCGTCATCCACTCGTGTTGAAGTTTTTTTTCCTCAAGGTCCAATTTCTGATCATTGAGTATAAAGCTTCGGGGGCCGAAGTGTGTGGATTTGAGCCCTTTGACTTAGAATGCGATATAGCCATCTCGGTTGAGTGAATATAATTGCAGCCATTGACCATTGCAATGAGTCCAGTCTCCGTCAAATTCGTTTGGTGTCTGCCAAAGTCCGGGGTATAAAATATGACCCTGTAGCATGTGGCATGCCTCCGCTCTCCGTGCTCGGTGTTCACGTCGCTCAGCGGAGGATCCCGGTTCGATTCCAGGCGGGGTGGTGGGGGTGAACAAAGCTTGTTTTTTGTTCCTCATCAAGACTACCTTCGCAGCGTCACTTTCAAGGTGCTGCAGGTCAAATAATCATGCACAACCAAATAGATGCAGGTTAAGGTGTGAGGGAAGTCCATGTAGCATGTGGCATGTAACCGCGCTCGCTCACCATGTCGATGTTCGCTGAATTCTTGCAGCGGAAGAGCCCGGTTCGATTCCGGGCAGGGTCATAGATCAGACATATTTTTCTTTTTTTCAAAGCTCAATGATCAACCACCAAGCCCAGAGCATCTTGGGCCCAGATCTATTTGCGCCACTGGTCATCAGTTTACTCAGAATGCGACATCAATATAGCCATCTCGGTTGAGTGAATATAATTGCAAGCACTGCATCCAAATTGAGTGCAGGCTCCACCAAATTTTCTTCTCACCTGCTGCATTGTCTGGCATAATTCGGGGTATAAAATATGACCCTGTAGCATGTGGTATGCCTCCGCTCTCCTTGATAGGTGTGGTTACTTGAGTCAGCGGAAGATCCCGGTTCGATTCCGGGCGGGGCCGTCCGTCGACAATTGCGCTTATACATTTTTCGTTCCTTTTTTCGATCGCGGCGCAAGTTCTATTAAACAAATTTATTCATATATGACCAGGTGCAGGTTACAGTGTGAGGGAAGACCCCGTAGCATGTGGTATGCACTCACTCTTGCTGACTAAAATGAGGTTGAGCAATATTAAATGTCCAAGTCGGTTCGATTCCGGGTGAGGTCGTAGTTGACTGTGTATGTATTTTTCGTTCCTTCGATCGTGCAAGTGACATTGGAGGTCAAATCAATTGTGCACAAACAGATGCAGGTTACAGTGTGAGGGAAGGCCCCGTTGCATGTGGCATGCCTCCGCTTTCCTTGGAGCCATATTGTATGCATCTAGCGGAGGATGCCGGTTCGATTCCGGGCGGGGTCGTCACTAGCACACCCAGGATAGAGTTCTTTTAGGCTGGATTAAAAGGCTAGTGAAAACAATTTGTATTAGTAAGCAAATACATTCTAGTTAAAACAACACGAATTGACACCGTAAAATAGCCTTCGCGAAGCAAGATAATTTACTACAACTTTTTTGTTTGAGGAAACCATGTTGTTTCATTCACATTTGAAAGGGGGTTGAAGTCAAAGACAATTGAGTGCAGAAATAAGTTGTTTGATTCAACCGGTTCTCAACGGAATAAGGAAACAAAGGGTATCCACCTTTGTTTTAACCCAGCCTAAAATAAAGGTGGAAACAAAGGGTTTCCTTATTCCGTTGAGAACCAGTTGAATCAAACAGTTTGTTTCTGCACTCAATTCCCTTTAACTTCAATCTCCTTTCAAATGTGAATGAAACACAATGGTTTCTTGGAACAAAAAATTTGAAGCCCATTATGTTGCTTTGCAAAGGCTATTTTACAGTGTCAATTCATGTTATTTTAACTACAATGTATTTGCCCACTAATACAAGTTGTTTTTACTAGCCTTTTAATCCAGCCTAAAAGAATTCTATCCTGGGTGTGTAGGCTATCTCAGTCCTGTTTTTCTTTTTTGTTTCAAAGCTCAATGATCAGGCACAGAGTGTCTTGGAGCTGTGTTCTTTGAAGTGTAGCACATCCAAACAGACTAGAATGCAACAAGGTAATTAATTATAGCCTCGTTGATCTCACTTTGTTGATTCGGTGTTCGATTTCTTTCTCGCTTGACAGTCTGCAGTGTCTGATGAGGTTCAGTGTGTAAAATATGACCCCGTAGCATGTGGTATGCCTCTGCTTCCCTTTGGGCCATATTGAATCCCTCTAGCGGAAGATCCCGGTTCAATTCCGGCCGGGGTCATGCACCGTGTGAAAGCTTTCTTTTTTGTTCCTTCGATCGCGCAAGTTCTATTGTACAAATTCATTCATGTATGGCCCGATTCAAGGTGTGTGAGGAAGACCCTGTGGCATGTGGTATGCCTCCGCTCTCGCTATATACTCCTGTGTTGGTTGCAGTGGAAGACCCGGTTCGATTCCGGGCGGGGTCGTCACCAGGCTATCTCAGTCCTGTTTTTCTTTTTTGTTTCAAAGCTCAATGATCAAGCACAGAGTATCTTGGAGTTGTGTTCTTTGCAGTGTAGCACATCCAGCAGACTCAGAATGCGACAAGGTAATTAATTATAGCCTCGTTGATCTCACTTTGTTGAGTCTGTGTCAAATTTCTTTCTCAATTGACAGTCTGCAGTGTCTGCCACACTTCGGGGTATAAAATATGACCCTGTAGCATGCGGCGTGCCTCCGCTCTCATTAAGCTCGTACTACATCACTCATCGAAAGAGCCCGGTTCGACTCCGGGCGGGGTCGTCATCCACTTCCGTTGAAGTTTTTTTTCCTCAAAGTCCAATTTCTGATCATTAAGTACAAAGCTTCCGGGGCCGAAGTGTGTGAATTTGAGCCCTGTGACTTACAATGTGACATAGCCATCTCCGTTGAGTGAATATAATTGCAACCACATCTCAAATTGATTGCAGTCTCCACCAAATTCTCTTCTCACTTACTGCAGTGTCTGCCACAAATCGGGGTATAAAATATGACCTCGTGGCATGTGGTATGCCTCCGCTCTACTTAGTTCGAGCTTGGTGTTTACATCATTCGGCGGAAAATCTCGGTTCGATTCCGGGCGGGGTCGTTCGTCGACAATTTCGCGTATGCATTTTTCGTTCCTTTTTTCGATCGTGCAAGTTCTGTTGTAGACCAATTTTATTCATGTATGGCCCGATCTCAGGGTGTGTGAGGAAGACCCCGTAGCATGTGGCATACCTCTGTTCTCTCTAATGAAGTCATCAAAACCTTGCAGTGGAAGACCCGGTTCGATTCCGGGCGGGGTCGTCATCTGTTTCCGATGAGTTCCTTTTTTTTCTTTCAGACTGAATTTCTCATCATTGAGTACAATACTTCCGGGACCAAGTCTGTGGATTGGGCCCCTTGACTCAGAATGCAATATCGATATAGCCATCCCGGTAGATCTTGTGAGTGAAGATATTGCAACCATCCATCATTGCAATGGGTCCAGTCTTCGTCGAATTTACTTGGTGTCTGCCACAATTCGGGGTATAAAATATGACCCTGTAGCATGTGGCGTGCCTCCGCTCTCATCAAGCTCTTACTACATCACTCAACGGAAGATCCCGGTTCGATTCCGGGCGGGGTTGTACATTAAACGGCGCGTGCTTATACGTTTTTCGATCGCGCAAGTTCTATTGTCCAAATCACTGCATGGCCAGATGCAGGTTACGGTGTGAGGGAAGACCCCGCGGCATGTGGTATGCAACCGCGCTCACTCAATATTTCGATGTTTGTTCTTGCAGTGGAAGATCCCGGTTCGATTCCGGGCGGGGTCGTAGCAAGTGTAGCACACCTTTTTGTTCCTCGAGACCCGCCTTTGAGCCACTGCAGGTCAAATCATTCGTGCATAAGCAGATGCAGGTGACAGTGTGAGGGAAGATTCAAGACCCTGTGGCGTGTGGCATGCATCCGTTCTCGTTATGCGGATTCGCTTATCGAATGTATGGCAGCGGAAGTCCCGGTTCGATTCCGGGCGGGCTCATCCGACATAACCTGCATTTCCTTTTCTTTGTTCCAAAGCTCAATAATGAACCATCAAGTACAGAACATCTTGGGCCAAGATCTGTGCCAGTGTTCATCAGTCTTTTAACTCAGAGATGTTGTGAGTAAACATAACTTTGACCATTGACCATCACAATGAGTCCGTCTCCACCAAATTCTCTTCGCACCTGCTGCAGTGTCTAGCATGATTTGGGGTATAAAATATGGCCCTGTAGCATGTGGTATGCCTCCGCTCTCCCTGAATCGTAGTTTGAGGTATCCAGAGGAAGGACCCGGTTCGATTCCGGGCGGGGTCGTAGTTGACTGTACTTGCTGTGTATGCATTTTTCGTTCCTTTTTCGATCGTGCAAGTTCTACTATACAAATTTATTCATGTATGGTCAGATTCAGAGGGTGTGAGGAAGACCCTGTAGCATGTGGCATGCCTCTGCCTTCCTTTCAGATGTAGTATGTTGTTTCTCTAGCGGAAGATCCCGGTTCGATTCCGGGCGGGGTCGTACGTTGAACGGTGTCCGCCATTTTTTGGTTGTCATTCCTTTTTTCGGTCGCAAATTACATTGGAGGTCAAGTTAATCGTGCATGAACAGATGCAGGTTACAGTATGAGGGAAGACCCCGTGGCATGTGGCATGCACTCACTCTTGCTATCGTATGAGGACGAGCAGTCCAAGTGGAAGATCCCGGTTCGATTCCGGGCGGGGTCATACAAATACCAGATAAAAGTGTTTTGTTGCAGATTTCGAGTTCATCTCTTCCTAGGTTGAAGTACTTGTCCTCGGATTGGGTTCCGGGCCAAATTGTAAGGCCGCCTTACCCTTCAATCTCAACTCCCGAATTTATTCCAGCAATCGATATTGAATACTGAACACTCATCGAACAGTTAGATTTGGGGCTTTCCTTTGGTTGTGATTTTACCGGCCACTAGGAACGCCGTCCTATCATTTACAGCTATACTTCCGGCGCATAAGTATGTTCGGAATTTGTTCGGAAGTGTGAATCGTTGCGATGTTCACCCTTCTGCCCAATTAGCTGTTGCACCGCAAACCCTTACGCGTACCAATAACATGGCAAACCATGCGCAGAAGCTGTAAACCCTCACCTTATTTTTTCAACAGCTGTTGAAAAAGCTGTGCTTTTATTGACGTGGTGTTATTTCCGCAGGCCATCGGGCTCTAACCACGCAAATTGTTGCCGGGAAGCCGAAGCTGTAAATATATTCGTCGCTGATCGCTGCCGCGGGTTTGTCGCGACAACGACCCTCGCGGCGCCTACGACATCCTCGACGAGCTCAGCACGGACAAGCTCGGGCGCGTCAGCTACACCGCGCGCGCGGACCGCACTAGGGAGGTCGTCGTCAAAGTGACCATCCTCGAGGAGCCGATAGTCCACCTCAAGCCCTCGACGCCCCTTTCCCCTGACACTAGACCCGACGTCGCAGGCTGTGCGCGGGCACCAGGTACGTGTACCTCCCCTGCGCGCTGACTCCGACGACGACACTGGAATGCGTGGGCGCGCGCGTACAAGGTGCGTGTCACGCACTCGTCTCCTTCCCGACACTAAACCCGACGTTGCAGTGGGTGCGGTGTACCGTACCGTGGTACACCGCTACGTGCGCGCGCCGCGTCAGCTTCGGTCGACGCGGAACTGGTGAGAAAGGCAAGGTGCGTACTACCCCAGCCAGCAGTCGATCTGCGCAGCGTCGACAGTCGCCGCCCCACCTCCCTTGCGCTCCCTGTCCTCGTTCCCCGCCCTCGTTCCCCGCCCTCCTCACCCTCGTTCCCCGCCTTCGCATCGCCACCACACACCGCGCGCACCGTTGAGTCGAGTGCAAACTGCACCAACTCGCACTCGGCGGTGCCGCGGCGCATGTACATGCACATGGTGCGTGCGCATCGAGTCCCCGCGCACCGCGGGCCGATTTTGCGCACGCCGTACTGCATCTCCCGTCCTCTCCCTCTTCTCCTCGCCACCCTTCCCTCCTTTCCCTTTCGTTCTCCCCTTCGAGTCCGTACGTACGTACGCATGTCGTACGTAGTTTTGAATAAATCCTGATCTGGGTTAGTAAAGAGCGCGCGGAGTCGGATTGAATTCAAATGAAGCCTTACCTGGATTTGGGAATTTGAATGGGGCGGGGACTCGATTCAATAAAGCTGTGAATGAAAAATTCAATCAGCTCGAGTTCGACGAAGTACATGAAGACAGAAGTGCGTACTTTTCAAAAGAACGAGTTTGGCTTCATCCGCGCCAACGATGCGTTCGGGCGCTACAAAAATCCGAGTGGTGAGTACTTCAATGCGGGTAAATAGACCTAATTTATCAACTTGCCGCTACGCCGCGCAACTACTTTCCAGGGCGGAGACTTAGGGTGAACGAAAAAAAAAAACCAAGGTCAGTAATGCAATGCAAGGTTGGATGGCGAAGCTCACCTGGATCATGACAGAACTGGTTTGTGTTGGCAAATAGTACTCGACGTCGAGTTGAATTTGGGTTTTGGGGCGCTGAGTTTGAGTTAACGAGGGTGCTGGGGACGTTAGAGGTGAGTAAAATTGAATGGGATTGAGTAAACGAATGAACGGAAATCACGATAGCATGTTGAACAATTCAAGCGCCGGCTTGAACGATGCGGGGAGGAACTGTGAATAAAATTCCAGTCAGCTTGGACTCAACGCAGCAAAGGAAACGAGGTGCGTGCGTAACTTTCAGTGCAACGAACTTTGCCTTCATCCAGGAAAGGCCGCACCAGGAAAGGCCGCTTCTGCGCTACAAAAATTCGAGTGGTGAGTACTTGAATTGGAATCCATGCGCAAGGCTTGACTTGCTGGAACAACACAGAGCTGTCTTCGATGGCGCGCGCAACTATTTTCCGTTAACGACAGGGCGGTGAGCCTATCAGTAAAATCACACCTTTGTCTTTGGTGTCTTTGGCGTCTTGGCCAAGACGTTAAAGACGCCAAAGACGATTTTTTCCCAAAGACGTGCGTCTTTGGCTAACCCAGGTCCTTTGTCTTAGATAAGACAAATGTCTTGGGAAAGACGCCAAAGACGTGAGCCATCGTTGCTAAAGTCCTAATTCCAAGACATTCCAAGATGCAAAAGACAGGCCCAAGACCACTCTCAAGACAAGATATTAATGCAGGAGAATACTATTCAAGGGCGGAAATACGACACATTTATGTATATAAAGTACATATAGATATCGACGAAACGCACCACAGCATCGTGCTCGCAAATCCATGAGTTGTACGTGAGGAGCCGAGCCGTTCGGGGGGCGGGAAGCGCGGGGATAACAAGGACGCGCAGAGGGGCCCACGACGGGAAGCGCGCCGCGGCGCCGAGAGGGGAGGTGCCACGGTACTGGGGGCGACGTCGGTGATGAAGCTTGGGAAAGACCATCGTGCTCGAGCACGGAAACCAACGAGTTGTGGCTGAGGGAGTCGTACTGCTCGGCGGCGGGAAGCGCGAAAAGAACGACGGCGCGCGAGGGTCCTGGTGCCGGCGGCGGAGTCGCGACGGCGGTGTTGCCCGAAGTTTAGGTTTGATGAACATTGAGACTTATTGTTTGAGCCTTGTTTTGTTTGACGAGTAGGGAGCCGTGTTGCATTCGGAGGCCTCGAGAACTGGGCCTTCTTAGCAATGGGGAGAATTGACTGGGGACTTGAGAAGACAGGCATCGAATGGCGAGATATCCCGAAGAGTTGAGATGGTCTTGAGCGGCGCAGTTGAGGGATTGAGGGAATCAGGTCTGGAGCTTGAGCTTAAGGACTTGAGGAGAAGGGTTTGAAGTCTCGCACTGAGGTGTGCGCGAGGAACGTCGGCGGGGAAGATGGTGGGGGAAGACAAGGAAGAAATGATCCCATCTTTCGTTTGCGTCAGTTGATTGCACACGGGCCCGCACGGGCATTGATGCCCGATGCCATAAAGCATCACACACGCCGTCGGACTTGGTCAAATTTTGTCTCCTTCGCAAGGGGGCCCAAAGATAAGAAAAAAGGATATCACCTACATATTTTTTTTTCCTAGCACTTTGGCCTACCCCTCCCCCCCCCTACGTAACGATGATGCCATCAGATTCCCTTTTAGAGAAGGATATCCGAGGCGGCAGAGTATCGAGCTACGATATTATGGCGGTAGAAAGTGGTGGAGGCAGTCATTTAACAACAACAGCAGTCCATGTGAGAAGAAGTTACTGAAGCATGGACGTTCTCTTGACACTCACACTGTTTGTTGGGTTGAAACTTGGTTCAAAACGGACCACGGTGACCCAACCCTGCTAACGGAATCAGTGAGAGGCCTACAATGGGGTGATTATAGGGAAGTCATGCTTGAGGTCCTGCCTGGTGTTCTCAACTGCCCAGCGGACCTTCCTGGGGTAAAATAAAATTGCATACATATTTTTTTTCCGGCGGACCCTGGACCCCTCCCCCCCTCTACCCCATATGGTAATTGCTTATCCTTGGGCCCCCTTGCTCCTTCGTCAATCTTTACACTGCAATACCTTGTATAATAGTTCAATGGTTTCCTACTTGCTTAAATCTGATCTGCTTTCGCTGGACCCCCGGCCCCACCGATTCAACCCCCTCCTCGACCAAGGATTGTGATTTAGTTACATCTTGGCTGACATATAGAATCCCTTACTCCAGTGCGCGACAAAGTTGCTGGCGCCAGCTCTGCCAGCTGAAAAACATTTTGCTGATGTGGCAAGATTTCACATTCTTTGGAGTTGATGGGTTTTGGGGAGGCAATGCGACAAGACTGAGGAAAAAGACCAAGACCCACTAAGATGTGTTCCCAAAGACAAAGACGAAATTTCAAAGACGTAAGACACTCAAAGACGAGACTCAAAGATAAAGATAGCTAAAGATGTGTTCCAAAGACAGAAGACGCCAAAGACAAATGTGTTGTTTTACTGATGAGACTCTGGGTGAACGAAAGGAAGGTCAGTAAAACATTAGATTGGAATTAAAATTGGAGGAAGGATCTGGATGAATGAAAGGTTAGTTGACGTTGAATGCAGTCGAAGACGGCGTCGACTGACCAGTTTGAGTTGGTTAGCTCCTCGGTTAACTTAGCCATCGAAAACTCCAATCTGTGAGACAGATAATAATTAGCCATGGCATGTAATATCTCAACGATGAATTCAATGCACCTCCGGCCGCAATACAATAAGGAAATTGAGGGTTCAGGGCTCCCCGAGATGCCCGAGGCTGAACGCTGCTCCAGAAGTTAATGAAGGTACCGATAGGACGAGGTACCATATACCGATTAACCGTCGGATGAACCTTCTGGGCATCCATGGAAGTCAGGTATGTCTTGTTTGAGTTGTATACAGACTTGACCATCGAAGTGCGAGTCGAATATATTATAGATGCAACGTCGAACATACCTCGAGTCAAACAAGGATGGTTTGGGTCTCGATGTCAAGTGAGATTGAAGTTGAGGTCAAGCACCTATAGATGTAATTTATTTTCCCTTCAAGGGATCGCAGGTACGATCTCCTTGAATTTAACTGAACTAAACACAGGGCGTGCAACCAGTTCATGTCCAGGTAGGAGTGCAATGTGGTGTACTTGAGTAGTTTAATTGTAGTTATACTTGCAATAAAATTCCTACACCCAAGTTCAATCCCTCTAGTTGCCATACCCAACCCGTCGCACTACTGTCCCGATACACATCTCCTCATCCCCTCCGTTACCCTCTTTAGCCCTCTTTCATCACTATTTCCCTCGGCAAACTAGGCCCACGGCGTTATAGGCACCTATGAAACTTTTCAAAACTTCTTCGCATTTTCAAACACCGCTCACCGCAATTTTGAACAGGCCATTCTCTTAGCAAAGAAGATACAAGAACTTTGTCGAGGGGGAATATGCTTATTCTTCCACCCACTGTTCCCTTTATATCTTAAGAGCAACGCAATTTCACCAACTTTTCACCAAGAGTGATCGGTCAAGGTTTTAGCCAACGAATCCATTCCCCCACTTTTGAAAAACATCCGAAATGTTCGTATGGTACGCAACTTCGGTGAAGGACTGGACATATGCCTCAACGGAAGATCCCGGTTCGATTCCGGACGGGGTCATATGCAGTGCAGTAGAGTCTATACTTTATTTTTTTGTGGCTCAAGACCACCTTTGCCTTCAAGCTGTTGCAGGTCAAATTAATGTGCATAACCAGATGCAGGTTAAAGTGTGAGAGAAGACCCTGTAGCATGTGGTATGCCTCCGCTCTCCCTAACGCGCATTTTGAGGTGTCCAAAGGAAGATCCCGGTTCGACTCCGGGCGGGGTCGTGTACATAAAATCGTCCCGTTTTTCTTTTGTTGTTTCAAAGCTGAATACATAACCACCAAGTACAGAATATCTTGGCCCAAGATCTGTGCCAGTGGTAATTAGCCTTTTGACTCCGGATGCGATATAGCCATCTCAGTTGAGTGAATATAATTACAACCATCAACCATTGCAATGGGTCCAATCTTCGTCAAATTTACTTCGTGTCTGCCACAAGTCGGGGTATAAAATATGACCCAGTAGCATATGGCATGCCTCCGCTCTCCTTGCGCCGTCTACATAGTAACCAGCGGAAGAGCTCGGTTCGATTCCAGGCAGGCTCGTGGGGGTGAAAAAAGCTTGTTTTTTGTTCCTCATCAAGACTACCTTCGCCTTCAAGCTACTGCAGGTCAATTCTGCTCATTCATAGCAGGTTGTGTGAAGGAGGACCCCGTGGCATGTGGCATGCCTCCGCTGTTCTTGCCCTTCCTCGTTCAGCTAGCGGATGATCCCGGTTCAATTCTCAATCCTGTCTTTCTTTTTGGCTTCAAAGCTCAATAATTAACCACCAAGCACAGAGCGTCTTGGGGCTGTGTTTTTTGAAGTGTAGCACATCCAGACAGACTCAGAATGCGACCAGGCAATCAATTATAGCCTCGTTGATTTCAATTTCTTTCTTACTTGATAGTCTGCAGTGTCTGATGAGGTTCAGTGTATAGAATATGACCCTGTAGCATGTGGTATGCCTCTGCTCTCCTTGAGCTTGGAGTTCGGTATTTACATCACTCGGCGGAAGATCCCGGTTCAATTCCAGGCGGGGTTGTGTCCGACAAAGTGCATGCTTTTTTTTTTTGGCTCAAAACCACCATCGCCCTCAAGCTACTGCAGGTCAAATCAATTGTGCATAACTAGATGCAGGTTACAGTATGGAAGACCCCGTGGCATGTGGTATGCATCCGTTCTCGTTGTGCGGATTCATTTGAATGTATGGCGGTGGAAGTCCCGGGCGGGCTCATCCGACATAACCTGCATTTCCTTTTGTTTTCTTCCAAAGCTGAATAATTAACAATCAAGTACAGAACATCTTGGGCCTCGAAGACGGTGGATTTCAGCCCTTTGACTCAGAATGCGATATAACCATCCCAGTAGATCTTGTGAGTGAATATAGTTGCAACCATCAATCATCACAATGAGTCCAGTCTCCAGCAAATTTTCTTCTCACCTGCTGCATTGTCTGGCATGATTCGGGGTATAAATTATGACCATTTAGCATGTGGTATGCCTCCGCTCTCCCTAAATCGTCTAAGGTGTCCAGAGGAAGATCCCGGTTCGATTCCGGGTGGGGTCGTAGGCGTGCGAACTCTCTTTTTGTTCCTTTGATCGCGCAAGTTACACTGCAGTCGATTTTATTCATGTATGGCCCGATTCAGGGTGTATGAGGAAGACCCCGTAGCATGTTGCATGCCTCTGCTCTCCTTCCCTTGTTCGCATAGCTTCCAGCGGAAGAGCCCGGTTCGATTCCGGGCAGGGTCGTCACCAGGCTATCTCAGTCCTGTTTTTTTTTTTTTTTCAAAGCTCAATGATCAAGCACAGAGCATCTTGGAGCTGTGTTCTTTGCAGTGTAGTACATCCAGACAGACTCAGAATGCGACCAGGTAATTGATTATAGCCTGGTTGATCTCACTGGTGTTCAGTTTCTTTCTCGCTTGACAGTCTGCAGTGTCTGATAAGGTTCGGTGTGTAAAATATGACCCCGTAGCATGTGGCATGCCTCCGCTCTCCTTGAGCCTGTTGTATATCACTCAGCGGAAAAGCCCGATTCCGGGCTGGGTCGTAGGTTGATATTTGTCGCATTTTTCGTCGCACAAGTTCTATTGCACGAATTTATCTGCGCATAACCAGATGCAGGTTACAGTATGAGGGAAGACCCCATGGCATGTGGTATGCAACCGCGCTCACTCAATATTTCGATGTTTGTTCTTGCAGCGGAAGGACCCGGTTCGACTCCTGGCGGGGTCATGTATTCTTTTCTTTTTCTTTCTTTCAAAGCTCAATGATTAACCATCAAGCACAGAATATCTGGGCCAAGATCTATCAGCCTTTTGACTCAGAATGCGATATAGCCATCTCAGTGGTTGAGTGAATATATTGCAATTATCACTGCGTTCCGGGGTTGCCTACGCATATCCACGAATAGCTGCGCATAATATGCGCAGCTATTTCCGGAGCTGTGTAGGTAAGCGTAGGTCGCTACACAGACCTACGCTTACCTACACAGCTCCGGAAATAGCTGCACATTGTTATGTTTAGGCGACCCCGGAACGCAGTGCATCCATCATTGCAATGGGTCCAGTCTTTGTCAAATTTACTTGGTGTCTGCCACAATTCAAGGTATAAAATATGACCCCGTAGCATGTGGTATGCCTCCGCTCTCCCTAGTTCAGCCTCGGTGTTTACATCACTCAACGGAAGATCTCGGTTCGATTCCGGGCGGGGTCGTGTACCGCTTGCACTCTTTTTTTGTTCCTCCAGACCCACCCTCGAATTCAGGCTACTACAGGTCAAATGATCATGCACAAGGAGATGCAAGTTACAGTATGTAGGAAGACCCCGTGGCAGGTGGCATGCAGCCACTCTCTCTAATTAAGACATGTCCGCCTTGCAGTGGAAGATCCCGGTTCGATTCCGGGCGGGGTCGTAGGTGCAGATTACAGCGCATTTTTTGTTCCTTTTTTTCGATCACGCAAGTTCTATTGTTCAAATTCATTCATGTATGGCCCGATTCAGGGTGTGTGAGGAAGACCCTGTAGCATGTGTTATGCAACCGCGCTCCCTCACCATGTCTATGTTTTCTCTTGCAGCGGAAGACCCGGTTCGATTCCGGGCGGGGTCGTAAAAAGTCCAAATTATGTTGCATTTTTCGTCACGCAAGTTCTGCTGTAGACCAATTTTATTCGTGCATGACCAGATGCAGGCAACAGTGTGAGGAAGACCCTGTGGCATGTGACATGCATCCGTTCTCGTTGTGCAAACTCGTTTCTCGAATGTATGGCAGCGGAAGATCCCGGTTCGATTCCGGGCGGGGTCGTACGTTAAACAGCGTCCGTGTAAGCATTTTCGTTCCTTTTTCGATTGTGCAAGTTCTACTATACGAATTTATTCATGAATGGCCCGATTCAGGCTGTGTGAGGAAGACCCTGTGGCATACGGTATGCCTCCGCTTTCCTTTCGGCCATATCGTATGCGTCTGGCGGAAGATCCCGGTTCGATTCCGGGCGGGGTCGTACGTTGTGTCTTTTTGTTCCTTCGATCGCGCATGTTCTGTTGTAGACCATTTTTATTCACATATGGCCAGATACAGGGTGTGTGAGGAAGACCCTGTAGCATATGGTATGCATCCACTCCCGCTGAGTACTGAGTTGTGATGGATGCTGAAACCCGGTTCGATTCCGGGCGGGGTCATGTCAGACATGGCATGCATTTCTTTGTCTTTCTTTCAAAGCTGAATAATTAATCACCAAGTACACAGCGTCTTGGAGCTGTGTTCTTTGGATAGCACATCTAGAATGCGACAACTTGAAGGTAATTAATTATAGCCTTGTTGATCTCACTTTGTTGATTCTGTGTTCAATTTCTTTCTCGCTTGATAGTCTGCAGTGTCTGCCACACTTCGGGGTATAAAATATGACCTTGTAGCATATGGTATGCCTCCGCTCTCCCTAAACACGGTTGGAGACAGTTTCCAGAGGAAGATCGCGGTTCGATTCTGGGCGGGGTCGTAAATCTAAATCATGTTGCATTTTTCGTCGCGCAAGTTCTGTTGTATAAATTTATTCATCCATGGGCCGATACAGGGTGTGTGAGGAAGACCCTGTAGCATGTGGTATGCAGCTACTCCCGCTATCTTGACATTGCATGTTGAAAGTGGAAGATCCCGGTTCGATTCCGGGCGAGGTCATACAGATTACGCAGCGCTGTTTTTTATATCTTTGTTGCGGATTTTGAGTGTATGCCTCCCTCCCTGGGTCGTGGTACCCGTCCTCGTCCTTGGTTGGGGGATTCAATGTTAATTATAAGGACCAAATTGTGAGGCCGTCTTGCCCTTCAAATCTCAACGTTCAACTTCCGAATTTATTCCAGCAATCATTTTCAGGGGATATTGAATACTGAACACTCATCGAACGGTTGAATTTTGGACTTTCCTCTGGTTGTGATTTGCCGGTCATCAGGAACGCCGTCCCATGATTTACAGCTATATTCGGAATTTGTTCGGAAGTGTGAATCGTTGCAATGTTTCATCCCTTCTGCCCGTTTCTCCCTCTTAGCTGTAGCACCGCAAAACATGCGCGCACCAATAAGCCCTCAAACAATAAGCAGAAGCTGTAAACCCTCACCTTATTTTTTCAACAGCTGTCGAAAAGCTGTGCCTTTATTGACGTGTTGTTATTTCCGCAGGCCATCGGGCTCTAAGCCCGCAATTGATTGTTGCCTGGAAGCCGAAGCTGTAAATATATTCGTCGCTGCTTATATTGGACTCCCATGGCCGCTGAAGACTCCCTACCCACACCATCCGACCAGCCTATGGACTCCATCAACGACGAGGCGCCAGCGCCAGCGACGACGGCCACTGTGGACTCGCCGGTCGACGTCGAGCCGCCAGTCGCATCCATCCTGATTAAATCGATACCGGCCACCCCGGAGGGCGAGGTGCCTCCATCCGTGGTGCACTCTGCGAAGAAGGTGACGATCGTGGCGCCGGAGCACATCGACAAGGAGAAGGCTGCGACAGGGGAGGAGCAGGGGGACGCGCTGGCACCTGTGTATGTGCATGCGTCGAGCAGTCGGGAGGGAAGCCTCAGTCCCGCGGCGGCGCTCGAGGAACTCGGGGAGCCGCAGGACGAGGACGGCGATGAGGAGGAGGAGGGTGCAGAGGAGGAGGAGGACGGGGAGGACCACGAAAACGAGCCGGAGGACGAGCTGGAGGAGGCGTATTTCTGGCACGACCAGATCATGGGCGAGCTGCGTCGGGTGTGTCGGGATAACGACCCCCACGGCGCCTACGCTATCCTCGACGAGCTCAGCACGGACAAGCTCGGGCGCGTCAGCTACACCGCGCGCGCGGCCCGCACCGGGGAGGTCGTCGTCGTCAAAGTCACCATCCTCGAGGAGCCGATAGAGCGTTTTTCGGGTAAAAGGCTTATAACGGAACTGTTTCTGGTGCGCGATATGTCCTCGCACCCGAACGTGGTGGGGTTCTATGATTTGTATCTGGTGGAGATGAGCGAGGTGTGGTTGGTGACGGAGTACATGAAGGAGGGCGTTCCGCTGGGGGACATTATCGCGAATACCAAGGGTGAGTTTACGGAGGAGCGGATGGCGCGGATATGTTTCGAGGTGCGTTGCGTTGATTTTTCGCGATTTTGAGACTCATTTGTTATAAATCGATTCCAGACATGCAAAGGCCTCGCGCACCTCCACAGCCAACTCATCATCCACCGCGACATGCGCTCCGACTCCATAATCATCGACCCCAAGGGTCGTGTCAAAATCAGTGCGTCCCTCCCTACTCTCAAATAATGCTTTAATTGATTAATCAACCCACCCAGCCGGCTTCGCCTTCTCCGTCCAACTCGCCGACAAGGCCGCCAAGCGCCGGACCATGGTCTCCACCCTCGCCATCCCCAACCGCCCCGCGTACACCGAAGACAAGACGCACTGGACCGCGCCCGAGATCATCAAGCGCAAAGAATACGGTCCGGAGATCGACGTCTGGGCCTTTGGCATAACGCTATTCGAGATGCTCGAGGGCGGGCCGCCGTACAAGGACGCGGACCCGCTCAAGGTGCTGTTTTTGATCCTGGTTAATGGGACGCCCGAGTTGAAGGACGCGGAGCGGTGGAGTGAGGAGCTGAAGGACTTTTTGTCGGACTGTTTGACGGTGGATACGGAGCAGCGGCCGGGGATGGAGGAGTTGGTGCAGGTGGGTTGGATTTTTTTCTGTTGTTTCCTTGCGGGCGCGGGGGTATTGAGTGTTAACGACTCTTTTGCAGCACGCTTTCCTGAAAAAAGCCTGTCCGCCGGCGGATTTGGCGCCTCTCCTCGAGATGAAGCCCAAACCAGAGGAAGAACCAGCGCCCGCTGGCGATGCCGAGACGGAGCCTCAACCAGAGGCCGTCGACTCCACCGTTGCGTCCGAAGCGCCTCCTTCCGTCGATGCGTCCACAGCGCCCGCGGACACTTCAGCTCCGCCGCCCACCGACACGCCCGCCCCGCTCCCCGCTACTGCTTCTGGGGCCGCAGAACCCACTCCATCCGTTGAGACCGCCGAAGCTTCCGCACCCGCTGCCCCGTCGGATTCAGCTCCAGCTACGGTCGCAGCGGTGGCGGGAGATCCAGTGACGCCTTCCCCGCTCTCAGCCACTGCGGAACCCACCCCACCCTCCGAGGCCGACGCTTCCCCACCCACTGCCCCGTCGGATTCAACTACGCCCACTGCTACGGCGGGGAGATCCAGTCGTCCCTCCGGTCGTGGCTGCTTGATTCGCGCGCTAGTCGAAATTTCGACGGGGACGAGTTGGATAGATAGATTTCGAGACTGCGGGATTCAACTGTGCGGGACTAAACGATGCGGGATTTGAACGATGCGGGCAGATCTACTGCTTGCTTTACATAAATTAATGTGCCTTCTGTTGTATGCCGTGTGCTGACATATATACTTGGTAGATAGCGGATAGGATAGGGTGGATGGACGGATGGGTTGAATTTAATTTGGGCTTTCTTGATCTTTACTTAGTGCATACATCGATGTCGCTGACTTGGATTTTTACCCATGGCCACACTGCGATATCGCCCATCTCGGTCCAGGGCAGGTTCAGCTAATTTGGTGGTAGTTCATTCATATATATCCGCTGGAATCCCAACCTGATTGAAACTGAAGAGGAAGAGGATGTTCTCATGTCGAACGGCACCTTGAAAAAAAAAGCTGCTACTTGAGTGGGCCATGACCCCGCCCGGAGTCGAACCGAGTCCTCCCACCTATGCAAGCCGGGGTAGACTAAATTTCGGTGGATGCACACCGTGCGCGGCGGGGCATATCCATTTGCATCTTAGGTCTTAAAGGTCACCCGGTAACCTACCAGTATAAGGTAGGTGATCCTGAGAATCGAATTTATCGCAACAGCCGCTACGGGCAAGTGGAACTCAGTCTCAATCACTTAGCATTCGCGAACCAGGTGGCAGTCGCCTTCCAGCCTGAGCAACTTGCAACTGAAGGGGAATATTTTCGTGCGCGCCGGCGACGAAAAATAATAGTAATACAGAAAATTGGGCTATGACTCCGGAGTC
>JARKIB010000460.1:0-92965 GCA_029378385.1 Mycena metata | reverse complement strand
GAGGTCAGTGAAGACGAGCTTGACCCCGTGAAGCTCCCTGAGCGAAAGAAAGTCAAAACGGGAACGTATTCAGGATATGAGTGCACGCACCTCCGTTTCCACGACTTGTCCGTCATGTCCTCTCCGCGCCAGTTCACTGGCCCCGGCACCCCGGCATCCTCGTCCGCCCCGGTAATAAAAACCCCTGGTCGCCGTACCCCTCCTTCTACTAGTCACTCAGAACACGCTCCCAGCAAACCCCTAAGATCTGCGTGTCGTATGTCTCGCGCTATAGCCATCTCAACCAAGTGATTGATTACTCGGATACCAGACCGTTTCGCCTCCGCCGAAGATTAGATACGGTATGTATGCACCCGTCTCGTCGCGTGGACTGTTTTGATGTTGAATTGACTTCACCCAGCATGTACCTCGTTGTACTCGGTTCAAGAGCAATTCAAGAGCTTGACTCATCCGGCGCGTGAAGTTCCCGACCTTTGACCCTTCCCCTCGGATCTTCGATTCAGCTGTTTGGTTTTGAAGCAGCCCGACAACGTTTACCGTCTCCGCTCTCCCGGGCGCCTGACAGCCTACATTGACGTTCTTAAGAAACCGGCCAGTATATATCACGAGTTCAATGAGTATTCCTGAGTAGACTGGATTCCCTCCCTTTTTCAATATTCTCCGACGCATCTTACCCTCACTTGATCAGATACTAGGTCGTGGTCCTCAGTATTCTGTAGCCGGGAAATGCGACGCGATTTGGCTAAGCCTCAAGCGTGAGTGGTTAGTCCCACCCTTTGGCTGCCTCCGGATGAAGGGAGCAACTGATTCGATGGTTCCCGGGGGCGAAGAAGTAGCAGAGACTTTTTGCCAGTGCAATGTTGATGTTGGCGCGCGCAAGGCTTGCTACCGCCAAAACCCGCGCACCCCCCGCGGCTGCTATGCATGGAGCTCAAGTGTGAATCTCCCCCCTTGGTCGCGGGTTTCACAACCTCTGGACAACACCCTCTGGCAATCCCTATGTTTTGCTCCGCGTATGAGTATCTCAACCAAGTGATCACTAAATAGGTGAACCAGATGCCAGGCCGTCTCCCCTCCTCGGAAGACTAGATATGTAGTTACTCGGTATGTATTCGCAGTCCTTCTCAGTGTTTTCCGCTCTGAACTGACCCCCCAGTGTACACGTCGTTGTGCACGTCGTTGTGCTCCGCTCGAGCAAATTCGGCGTTTCGAAGTTCCTCATCCCCATGTTCGAAAGGAGACGCCAAAAACTGTCAAACCCTTTGTCCACATGGCGGACGCCCGAGTCGACAGGGTGTTATCTTTAGATCTCAGCAACATGTGCTGTTGGCGTTCCATGCGCCATTCCGCCTTTACACTGTATCTGTACAGAATCGACTGATGCTGCATCAGGTTCCGCGACTCGGTGACGCACAGGAAGAAATTCAGCCTTTGACTCTAAAACTACACAAAAAGACGATTTGACGCGTTCATGGCGGAGCACTGAATCGACCGGTTGATCCAAGCGTATTGCACTCGAACGAAATATTCTTGGCGCGATCAGGCGGTGTTCCTCCTTTGCCCTGGAGTTTGCCTATGCTTCCTTGACGCACTTCAGGGAAATTGCGGATGGTGCAGCCTGTAAGAAGAGCGCACAACAAAAACGCGAGAAACTGTACGAACAAAACGAAACAAGAATAAAAGCACACTTACTAAAACTCCACGAGTCGAACGGGCTTTCCAAGCATTACCATGAAACCCAATTAGAAGTGTCCTTGGTGGGCTCTATGCGCCACCCGTCTGTATACATTTGTGTATACATCTAGAATTGAGCGGTCCACTACTTCTCCGAGAAGCCCGGCGGAAATTCAACTAAATCCCGTGGACCCGCACTCTGCGCTGAAGAATGCGAGTGAGTGGAACAATGGATGAATGTGTTATAAACTGAGAAGGAAACCTCAAAACTGCGAAGGAACTGCACAACAGGTTCGTGGTATGTCCTTTCATGGCAGGCTCCACAGAACGAGGGTTTCACTCAATATGTCCTTGGTGCGTTTCCGATCTGCCTTTATTTAAAAGAAAATGATGTTATCCTCGTAGCTCACGGTGCAATTTAAACAACATCGTTGCGATTGCTAACGAAGGGTATGTATAGTAGATTATTGGTACATGAGGTGTGCTGCATAGCGAGAGTGGTAATACAGAATCGTCAAGCATCGTGAATGTCCATCTTCATTAAATTAAACCGTTCTGGCTTCCATCTCGGGCGCTGGGCGTCCGTCGTTACTCCTTCGTGTCTTCCAGAGAATGATGGACATGACGGTGGAAAGCATGAATAGCACCCTGCATAATAACCCTTGAATCAGCAATAGACCTGTAATACGCGATGATGAAAGGGTGTACCATTCGATCGCTGCAAGAGTCGTCGCAGCTTGCGCGGCGCTGCACACTGGTGCAGAACATCCGAGGAAAACAGTGGTGAAGACCGCCAAGGCGATGAATCCGCCGAACCAAAGACCATGGTGACGAACTCGGCAGCAAAGATGCCGAACTTGTGTGCGGCGTCGGGGAAGTAGCGGTACGAGAACGTGAGGTATGGAAGCGCCAGCACGAGGGTCCAGACGCTGGCAAAGAGGAGGAAGTTGACCTGGGAAGGTGAGCCTCCGAATCCCATGTCGTACTGACTCGCAACTAGCAAGGATGTTTCAGGTATGTGACCTGAACCAGAAGAGCAAAACAAACGCACTGAATGCGGTGGTTACGAGGACTCCCAGAGCCAGGAGGGCTTGGGCGACACGCAGGATGAACATGAACATGGCTGTGGGGCTTCTTTAGGAATGGAGCTGGGCGGGGTGGGCGCGTGTGGGCGGCGTGGGGCGTTTTATACAGCCCGAGGGAATGACGTCATGGTTCAGAAAAGCCGCGTGGTTACGAATTTGGCACGCGTCGCTCCACCGACGCAATAGACGTTGGCAAGGAAATACCACCCCCAAAATAAGAATCTTATTATAAGTTAGACATACCACCAGAGGCTCCTTGATCCACAATCTCTACGTTTCCCACGCTTGCTTGACGGCGACACTGGGCAATGGGTCGAGAATGGGTTTGAAGCCAGGGTTTGCACCCCAAGGGTGACCTCCACCCGCGTAACCTATGAGTCAGACCGCGATGTTGGAATATGGAGTGACTGTGCGGCAGGAAATTCGGGAATTGTCGTTCGGCAACCCTCGGAGTTTGAATCTCCATCACTTGTGCCGCCATCGATACAATTCAGTTTGCGCGTAAATGTCCCATGGTCCTCGCCCTTAATATAGATGCTTAAAATTTGACCAAGCACTGAGACCTGCTACGTAAACATGTCAGTCCAAATACACTAAAAAGGGTGAGTTGCAGCTGTTCCGAGCTCGGCATCAGCGGCATTAGCAGCGGCCGTGCGGCTGTCTGCTAGCGCTACAGATAGTCATCCGGTGCTGCGTTTGTTATCAGGAGCCCTGCTATAAGCTATAAGTAGCCTACACACACCTTGTAAGTAGTCTACACACACCTTGTAGTACTCTGCCACTGGCAGATTACAGCAAGATTCCCCGCAAATTCCCCGCCGTTGCAGTTCGTTTGTTTGATGCGGCTTATTTCCGCTCGCAAACTGCGGAAAGGAGCCGATGAGCCCAAATTAGGAGCCCCCGAGCCCAATAATACCAGTCTTCGAGGTGATGACCCAACGAAATAGCGCAGTCTAGGATGGAACATCCAGTGGTGAATAGGATGTGCTTTGCCTCCACCCTCCTTCTCCCTGCCCATTCCCCTCCGAGTCGCCCCTGTGATTGCCGCCCACCACATGACTGAGACTATTGTGTTGAAATATCGAGGTGCTATGTGCACGTACAACCTGTCAATTGTGACTGCGGCACACTTTGTTACCAGGTCCCCGGTGTCTATTTCTCTTGCTCCTATTCCTGTAAGGCTGTAACCTAAATTTGTCTTTAATCACTCTCTAGTAGTACTTATGCTGTCGGGCCGCAATAACCGCGCACACCGCATAACTATTGTGTTGGAACATCGAAGTGCTATGTGCGCGCACGACCTGCCAATTGCGACTGTGGCACACTTTGAAACCGACTCACCGGGCTACGATCCAACTGATGTCCCCCACTGGGCTGTCATATTCTGCATTAAGCTCTAATATAAATAGAGACAAAATGCAACCGCTTCGACCATTCCTTGACAACACGCAAGACCTATTCTTGGAAACACTGTGCCCGGAAACGCTCGAAGTATTTCCGTCGGTCCTGTACAATTTATAAGACACGACGAAGGGAATGTCTTAATTCATCCTGGTGTCCCCCATTACCCCCAGAACTGGTCTCCGAAGCTGCCCTGGTTTTGAGCACCGTCACTGAACAGCTAGCGAACCTTCCTGGTTTCAATTCTCACGAGATGACTCCCCACTCAGATTTTCTCGAGCTGCCGCTATAACAATAGGGGCAAAAATAGTTCGCCGCGTCAGGTTGGCGCGGCGGTGAAGCGGCAGTGACGCGGCGGTGACGCGGCGGTTCAAAATTTTGAACAGCGCCGTTCACATGTTGTAGTGAACATCTCTCCACCATAACCGGGGAGGGTTTACAGGCGCTGTAGAGGTAAGAGATGGCAGAGGACTGGCCGTGGATAGCGGTACTGACGTTGAGATAAATCGCCAAGAAAGAAAAGTTTGACGCGGCGATGGTGCGGCGGTGACGCGGCGGGACGCGGCGAAGTTACCGTGCACTTCGGCGCGTCCTCCCTTTTTGACGCGGCGGTGCCACACCTGACGCGGCGCTCATCTAATTTTGACGCGGCGGGCACCAAACTCGACGCGGCGCTGGGGATATGAGATGCGGCGGTACCGCGGCGCCATTACCAGCCCATAATCAAGTTCGACACCAGTACGTTATTCACCAAACCAGGAAGGTCAATGGTATACCGCCAAATGCACATCACTGCCGTCTCATGTCATGCACAGTACGTCGGCACCGTTCTCGCCCCTTTAACAACCCAGAGACCCAGAACTCTCTACAAATATGTATTTGACCCACCTGACACTCGTCACTGACGTTTTGAGTGCAAATGATTGGTTTTCAGGCCACGCGGCGAAGTGCCCAGCATCGCCGTGTTGACCGCCGTTCTCGCTCATTGAACAACCCAGACACCGTAAAGTCTGCTAGAATATGAATTCAACCCCCCTGATGCTTTCTACTTGTGTTTTCAATGAAAATGTTGGGTTTTGAAGGTTTTGAAGCCGCGCGGCGTGACGCGGCAAGGTGGATAGCAGGATGTTCTCACGCAGGCTAGCAACCACCACGATCAAAGGGCGCCGCCGGATGTCGGGGCGCCAACGACACCATTTCCAGTCCTCCAACCAGTCTATGGGGCCTCCCAGCAGCCGACAGACCCCCTCTCTGCCCACCTTCTACGCCTTGAATCACTGCTCGACTCTGCACTTGCCACGCTCACGATCATCCTCGACTCTAGGGATGGACACCGTCCCGTTTACGGCGACGGCCGTCAATCCACGAACTCGAGGCGGTGACGGCCCGCCTCGTTGACGGCCGTCTTTTCCGACCTCAGGACCCTGGGGCGGGACGGGCGGCACAAAAGACGGCCGTAAGCGGGGACGGGACGGTAATTAATTTCCCACCGGCATAAAAGGTGATTTCGTTGCTAATTGAGTACTCAGAAGTCAACCTGGGGATGTGTATTCCTCAGTGGGTCTGGAATAGAAGTAGCCGCGCGACAGGCCGAGAAAAGGACGAGGAGTCGTGCGAGTTTCAAATATCGGCATCTCGGCATCCGATGGTACGTGAGTGAAATGGTCCCTGTTCCCTTGTAATCAGTTCTCAGGTGGCACTAGGTCTCACCATGAACCAAGTAGTATCTCCCTCCCGCTGAATCCTATTCAAACAGCCTGAAAAGCTTGGTAAAATTCACCAACCCGTCTGCGGCCGTCGACGGCCGTCAACGGGCGGGTATTGACGGCAGTACTGCCGCCCGTACCCGCCCGCTTATTTGTTGAAGCCGATGTCGAGACGGCACGGGACGGGGTGCCGTTTGCGGGGCCCGTCCCACCCGTAAAGACGGGGGCGGTGGGCATCCCTACTCTACTCTGCCGTGACCCCGACACTATCTGACCATACCAACGAAGTGATTTGGGCTTTGTGCAGGCGCGCTCTCGCCCCAGTATCCACCCCTTGCCCTCCCGGGCTCCCCGACAGCCCTCTTCCAGCCCCTGCTCAGGCTGCCACGTACGCTGAAGCTGCGGCTGCCACGTGTGCGCAGGTTGCGGCAACCACCGCCACCGTAGATCCCACTGATAACCACGATACAAAAATCTCCGTGGATTCGGCAACGAAAAGCCCTCCCGCCCCCGACTTCCACGCCCGACATCTTCTGCTTCGACTTGCACACACATCGACCCACTATTAGACCCCATCCATCGGCCCTCTTCTTCAAGCTCGAGGAAGACCCCACGCTGCGCGTCACCGGCGTACGATGGACGCGAAACGGAAATCTCACGCTGAACTTTGCCGATTATCGTCTGGATCCTGTCATGGATTTGGATCCCGTGTTGCCCGACGGCTTGCCGGAGGTCGAACGGATTAGCTCTGCTTGGGCTATCCTCAAACCTTTGCTTGGGCTCCCGGGGAAAATAGAAAATATGCCCAGGGTGGACCACGGAGGGTCTTGGCATTCCGTGGTTATTCATGATGTCCCGATTCCGCCGCCTGGTCGAAAAGACGACCAACTCGCTGCGCGGTGGCTGCACAAAGGTGGTTTCAACGGGAAGATCAAAGCAGTTTCCATGCTGGGTAACAAGGAGGACACACCATCGAAAAAACTGCCGCGTTCCGCGTTTTCTTGACGCACGGCTCGGACGCCGAACTCCTGATTAAGCAGGGTGCATTACTCTTTGGTGCACGGTGTAGAGTTTCTCGCTATGTTCCGAAGCGCAGAGCCCAGCCACAGCCCGGCTAAAAGTTACAACTCCTTTTATTCATATCTTACTCACCAGCGCCTGCCCTTACCGGAGGCCTATACCCCCCCTTATATTACACTGGACCCCTTTTTCCCTCCCCAGACCGCGCTTAATGCGCCTTGCGCGTCCGACTGTCCCCGCCTAATGTTGGCGGGTCGGCCATGATGCCGCAGATTCGTACTTACCGTCGCTATCTTTCGTTACTCAGTAGACAGGGATTCTGTGTAGAAGTATGCCTACCATGCTGTATGCAGCGAGGGGCAAATAACAATGATCAAAAAAAAAAAAAAAGAAAGAAAAAAAGGTGCATAGCAGCGCCGCATCAATTGCTACTTCCGCGCCGTTCCTTGCGCCGTTCTCGCTTTTGAAACCATCCAGGGTCGCAGAAGCTTAGTTAAGGGTGTGTTCAGCCCACCTGATCCCGCACACTGACAGTTTAAATGTTAATGTTGCGTTTTCAAGCCGTGCGGCGCGACGCGGCGAAGTGCACGATGTGGCAGTGCCAGCGCCGCGTCAGTACTTCAGCGCCGTTCTCGCTCCTTATTCAACTCAAGGACCCAGAGCTCGCCTCAAACATGCATTTGACTTACTCAATGCTGTTCATCAACATTTTTAATGTCAATGTTACGTTTTGAAGCCGCGCGGCGCGACGCGGCGAAGTGCACGGCAGCGCCGCGTCCGCCGTTCTCGCTGGTTGTACAACCCAAAGGTCCATAGATCTCCTAGAATGTGTATTTAGTTTAGTAAAGGCTGCGTGCCAACATTTGAAACAATATATCAAGGTTTGAAGCCGCGCGGCGCGACGCGGCGAAGTGCACGGCGGCGCCGCGTCACTTCCAGTACCTCTGTGTCATTCTCGCTCCCCGTACAGTCGTGAGCCCCCAAAGTCAGGTATATGTATTTATCTCACCTAATGCCGCATGCCAACGTTTGAAGCAAAACACTGAGATTTGAAGCTGCGCGACGCGACGCGGCGAAGTGCATGATGGCGCCGCGTCAATAATTTCGCGCCGTTCTCACTTTTGAGACTTTCCAGGGACGCGGAACCGTCCTAAATTATGTTTTGAGCTGTAATCTCGTACACTGGACTTACCAACGGGGCGAGATCTCTCTCTGTATACTTTCAATGGTCTTTAACCACTTGAAGGCTGATTGCACAGCCACTGGTTGGAAGACGATACACAGTAAAGTGGCTGCGGAGAATGAATTTGGCAGAAACATGTAATTCAAAACCACACACCATATACCTGCTTAAATTTCTCATTCAAAACCCTAGACCAGACTCAGCCGCGTGTGGAGATTTTCAATGTTAAATGCCGACAGATTGTGTATAAATGGGCTCGTGCCCCGGAGATCTCGGCTTCCTGTAGCCCAGAATCATGTAAAATGCCATCGCCTTCTAGGCTAATGTCATTCGGTGGTGTTGAATGAGTAATAATAAGGCCCTTAACACCAAGGAAAAGGTACAGTGTCCTGTATGTCCAGCTGCAAAATTGTCGCGGCCAAAAACATGAGTTGTGGGCTTGTTTCCCCCATTCCGAGGGCCAAGGATCGACACGGAGTACTTTCGTACTCGATAATCAATCATACCGAGTTAATTTGGACAGTAATACACTGTCTGTTTGGCACGCGGCCCGGCGCGGCCAAGTATGGACTGCCATCCAATGCCTACGGTCTGCCCGACCGGCGAATTCTTCAACCATTCTACAAACACAGGCATATTGAACAAGGGTCGCTCGCCTCAAACCCCAATCCCCAATCCCCGTAAGCCTCTTCGGACTGATGGCTCAATTCAACCGTGGGAAATGCTACTTCGTTGGGATCAATCTGGCAGTGAGCTCCGGCGTTGATTTTTTTTTTCAATGTTCCGAGTCGGTATTTATCGATTCCGCAACGCAAAGTCACCTTTAAGTTGGTCACACCAGCACTGTCTCCAGGGAGTTTGGAAATGGGTCTGTAGAAATTCAGTCTATGTCTACATTGGACAACTCTGGCGCTGTAGCTATATGGATATAGTATCTCATCCATGTGGCTGAACGTCTAACTTGAATCCCGGAGAGTCCTAAGATTTCTTATCTTCGATTTCAACGCTCTTGTGTCATGGAAAGACTTGCTTCTCTGTTGCCAAAACAGAGTACATTATGGCGCATTTATGCCGGACTTGACTGCTTGTATGAAAGGGATATGTTGCAAAGCTCACTTGAAGCCTGAACTATTTATTGTGGTGTGAGTATGAAATCTCGTCGGCCAGAATTTAAAGGCACCATGCGAGGAACCAGGAATTATGCATCATGACTTCTACACTGAATCGCACACCGGACTTCAACCGAGCAAAGTCAGCGATGGGAGACGTGGCGGTACGCGGAAAATTTCCCAAGGGTATAGAAGGGATTACTTACTGAGGACGAGGACTTGACTAGTGTCGCGGAATATAACTCGAAAGACGGTCTTGAGAGAGGGGGAACAAAAGCCTGGAGGACCCGGAGTGTTGCCCTGAAGGCATCAAAATTAACGATTGGGGTATTAAATTGATTTTGAACGACTCGCCTAAGATTCCTTGAACGACTGCGGTAAGATTGAAAACATGAGAACCGAAGAGAACAAAGAGTTGAAGCAGCCTAAATGAGTGGCGAGAATGAACGGCAGCAGAGCAATGGTACAGCGCCAGTGAGGTATCAAGGAAGCACACCACGTGTAGCAGCTCGAGGGGATGAATCACGCGTTTGTATAGAGTTGGTGGGCGAGGCGACCGAAGGTGAAGGGCCGAGTTACCGTAATTGTGGGTAAATAAGACCATCCGTTGTCGGTGGATAAGTTCGATGCAGTGGTTAGGCGGTGCGCGGCGCTGAATTAGTCCACACGGCGACCATAATTAGAAACGCGGCGGTGAAGTGGTCGGGACGCGGCGGTCATATAGGGGACGCGGCGATCACATATTGTGACGCGGCGGTGCTACTAGGTGGCGCGTTTTTTTTGGACGCGGCGAAATATCCTAGCCCGTTAGTCCTGACGACCACGAGTACAAAGATGCCATTGAAGGCCCCAAAATTTGCAACATCGCGGGGGTGGACGTTGTCCTCGGTCCGAGAGAACCACCGGGATTATGTGCGATCGAAGTCAGAGCTTCGCGATGACTTGTTGTCTCGACCTAGAGAGATACAGTCTTTAACGGGGAAGCGAAACGCTCAAGTGATTTCGCCGTTTCAGGGGCAATCATGTGGAAATCCATGGCAGGTTTTTTTATAAATCTAGAGTAGGATATCCTGGCTACCCCGTCATACAAATCCCTAGGTGGATATCTGTTGTTCTAGTCGAGAACGGTAGCCATCTTTCGAGACCGCCAGATTGGTCACATCACGTAGAAGCGAAACGTGCCCCATTGTCGCGCAGCAAACGGCCTAGGACTTCTGGGATGTCGATATTCGTATTCTGCGACTCCGAAAACCCCCACTGTGTGCAGAATTATGAATATTCATGGGTCCAGGACTGAGCCTGGTGCCCAACTTTTTCCAAATCCGGCAAATAAGCATAGAAGCAGAGAATTGGATCTTTTGGGCTCCCAGAACGTTCTATGGACGAATCCTTTTGCAACCGGGGGTTTCTCATCTATGTGTATCATGTACCAAAAACTCGAGTACGTAAATCGCCCCGAAGGCGCGGGACAGCGAATATTTCGCTTCCCCGTTAATTTTCGCTTCACGGTTAAACACTGTAATGCCTTAGGTAAAGGGTTTTTTGGACGGCAGGTTTGTCCTTTTGAGGCTCTCGTGACGGTCCTCGTCTTCCATGCAAACATGTAGAGTTTGTCTGATTTGTCGACTTCTTGCTGTAGCCAGTTCTCGGCGGATTTCTCCACTAATTCTCGATACGCTTTGATGCTACTCTCTGTGGCGTTTCGCGAAGTCAAGTAGAGGAATTGAGAACTTTAATTTCTTCCCGGCGGTGAGTAGATCTCCGGCCCAAGATCTCTTCCCTGCGGTCGCAAGTTCCATTGAACTATTAAGACAAGCGCGCGCAAAGGTGGAGGTAATTTGAGGGAGAGAAGATACTGCAAGTGCCCAAGAAGCAGCAAAAATCGACGAACTCGAAGCGGCATAATCCCGGTTTTCGGTAAAGAGGGTTACGATAATGGAGCGGGAATGAACAATTCGTAAAGCACGCTGGCACGAGACGCACAACCAGGACTCAGTTGACGACAACCTCGTAGAACCGGTGGTCCCTGGGGCAAAACGGATCAAAGTGATGCAACCAGCTGCGGACGTGAACGTCCCTTTCACGCCTCGTCCTTCATGTCCTCTCCGTACCATTTCAGTGGCCCTCGGCACACCGGCATCTTCCTCGTCGAGCCCGGTAAGAGAAACACTGCTCGTCAGCGTATCGCGTCTCATCCTCTCCTAGTCAGTCAGAAGACGCTCCAGCAATCCCTATGCTGTGCGCCGCGTACGTCTCGCAGTACCCGCAATCAACTATCTCACTTACCAAGGCACTCAGGTCACACGTCGTTCTCCCACCTCGGAAGATTAGATCCGCAGTTACTCGGTATGTAGGGATCCTCCTGGTCATCCTCCTAGTACGATTTTGAATTAATTTTCCCCAGTATGGATGTATTGTCCAAGGAAATTAAGAAACTCATTCGGGCGTGTCCGAAATTCCTGACCTCGGACCCGCATGCTCGAAGGCAAACGCCATTACTGCCGATTTCGATTAAGTTCTGTACTTTCGCCGCGCCGACAGTGCGTATCACTCAACTCGGTATTGGAATTCTGTTCTTTCTCTCGGACCCTCGGCACCCACCCGTTGAAGCTGCTTTAAACATCCCTGCGTGCCGTTTTCTTTCTTTCTTTTCTTTTCATCGACATCCGATTTCTCTCCCTCCCCCAACTTCCTGCCCCTCCTACTTACGCTCCATTTGAACTTGGGTACTACTCGCGCAGCATGCACGGATTAAGTCTAGCTCGAAAGTCGGAAGATGGGCGATGGAAAATCCAAGCGTGAGTCACAACCTCGGAACCTTGGAAACTGACTCGATGCTTTGAGGGGTAGGAAGAAGCAGAGTCAATTATTCAAGTGCACAAGGATTTCTGCGCTCAGGCCGAAACACGCGCACGCCCAGGACTTGCTATCCGGTTCACCACACGCAATTCGTTCGCTGCATTTTCCCGCTCCCTTGAGATACCGAAGTACGTGCTCGTTGGTCGTCCTCCTCCGTGTCATCGAGTCGGTGAAGAGAAGCTTCAGCGTGAGTCCCCATTCAAGTCGGAATCAGAATTTGATGGGATAGTTTTTGGGCAGGAAGAGCAGAGAATCCGTTTTTTTTTGCGAGTCTGATGTTATGGTCGACGTGCACAAGAAGTCTCTCTACTCAGTACGGACACCCCCCAAGGTCTGCTATCCAGTTGGCAATCCGTTCGCGTCATCTTACCTCAGTCTCTCGTCCGTTCGCATTCAGGTAAGTACAGACAGGAGATTGACAGTCTCCCATCCATGTCCAACATCGGCTTTAACAAAAATCAGCTGTTCGTAGTTCCACAAGTTGGAAACAATGGATTAGAAATCGCTTTCTTTCTCCCTCAATTTTTACCGTTTTCCCCCAGAGATTACTTTGCATAGTAGTCCTCCCCATCCGTGTAAATTTGCTCGAAAGAGCAATCCACAACTCATCATTCGATCAATTCCATGTTTAACGGATCTCCGGTGAGTTATTATAACTCGACGACACTGCCTACGCACTGGTATGTTGTACGTGGCCCACATTTACCAGCCGCGGCACCGCCTGACCACGTTCCAAGTTTCCATCGAGGCGTAGCCAAAAACTGCGCGAAAACCAAGCGAAAACCGCGGCGGTTTTCGAACTCGAATTTCTGCATATTAATTCAAGCCCTGATTCGATTTTGTCATTGCGCTGTTCGCTCACCGAAAACAATATCCGGCACCATTCATTGACGCCCTTCTGTGCTCAGGATAAGTAGCTCAGGATCTGCAGGAATCATTCTGAACAAAAAACATCATTCTGAACGAAAGCATAGATACTCTGAAACTATTCCACACTTTCCGGCATCAGCGGCCACGGAGACCTGGCCGTCCAGTGAGGTATGCGCTGCCGTATTCGCTGAACAAGGACACTGCAGGACACTGCATGGGTATACGACAGGTGACCGGTGATAGCCGATCGTGACCTCACCACCCACTTACCCTTATAAGCAGCGCTGTCAGTTGTGCCGACTAAGTGCTCGCTAATGCCCTCATGGACAGCAAACTACCTCAACCCCCCACCGTTGCAGTTCCTCGCCCAGGCGGTGATGTTACAATCCGGCAGTTCCAGCCGAGGGATGCAGCTCAGGTGCACGCCCTCCTGGTCGAGGGTCTCGTTTATGGACGTCAGTTACCAAGCCTCCATATTCCTCGTCTGGCACTCAATCTCCAACAGCCGAATCCCCGCGCAACGCCGCGTTGCAACAAAATCTCACCCGCGGCATCTCCTGCGTCAGCTACCTCGGTGTCCTCCTCGGTCTGAGCTGCGTCTGGCAGCAAGATCTCGCGCTTCGACTTGCCGGATCCGTTCTTGCGCTGGGTTCGGCCGCCTTGTTCACGTATGTGCGGAAGGTGACCACGAAATTGTTCGTGGATTTTTGCGCCAAGGCGCGCGAAACGGATATGGCGGACATCATGCACTCCTACGAGATACCCGTTTCAGCGGATGCCGCTCAGGGCCCGGGAGGATTCTGGGTCGCCGCCATTGAATCACCCGATAAAAAGACCTCGGAAGTGGTTGGATATCTTGGATTTGGTGCGCGAATTTCTGCAGGACTGATACCCAGTTACTGACCGTGCGCTATAGATTATCGCGTAGACCCAGACCCTACCTCTGGCGAATTACGGCGCATGATCGTATCCATGAACCACCGCCGGAGAAAAATTGGGGTCGCTGCTCATGACGGCGGCGATAGACCATGCCCGGAAGCACTCGCCACCGTTGATCACGCTTGACCTCGAAACGGACCGAGTTCCAGCCAGGCGCACAAAAGTTGTATGAAAATCAAGGGTTCCAACTAGTCGAGCAACGCACCGTGCGGAATAGCCGGCTTTTCGGTATGACGGTGGTGCGCATGCGTAGAAAGATTGCGGAGTAGAAGTGTCTGCCGGCTAAACGTTTTGGAATACGTTATTTTACACGGAAATAATTAGGTCTTCTGCGTACATTTCTTTAGACTAGAACAATCAATATATCCCCAGCATTCACACTCGCCCCTTCAGAGATGCCCTGACCCACACCACTCACAGTTTTCCCGACATGGTATCACCCGCCTTGACTGGAATCTCCGTCTTCATGCCTCCAATATTGCAACGATTGTGTCGCTTGAGCGATGACATCTCCTGTTTGGCAACAAATCTTCCACACATTTGCCGAAGAGTGGGGGAGGTGATCTGCGCCGAGCCTTCCACTGCTCGATGATATTTAGTCCATGCGTCGGCCGGATCATTGAAGAGCATTGACCTTTTTCCTTTTGTACCGTAACATGAGCATTGGAGACCTTCTCCGACTCCCATTCTTGGAGGAGTTGTGTTTCCCTTCCGCCGGCGTCAAGTCAAGAATGCGGCTATGAATGTAAGACTTACTTGATCTCTTCCTGCTGAACGCCTTCTTTTTGTTTCGCTTCGAACACAGCAACGTCCTCCGCGATCGACGCGATGAATGCGGAATATTCGGCCATGGAAAATGTCGTTTCTTCAATCTGACGTGAATGTACATAAATTCAGCCGAGAGTCAATACAGCGACCAACCTTGAACATATATCGGCCAGCATCGAACTCGCTCTCGAGCTAGTCAAATTGACAACGTAAGGTTCAGTCCCAACCCTCAAAACGGTGGTAGTACCTGAAGGTATTCTGATTCGGTTACAGATTCAAACCGGACCTAAAGGCGGTCAGATGCTGGGATGTCCGAGCGCAGTCAACAAACTTGATCAAAGGGTTGAAGGAGCCATGGGCTCTCTGGAGCAAAGTTGGAACCCTTCCCCCATTGATCCCAAGCGGGGAGCGTTCGGCCGTATAGCATATATCCCCCGGGACTGACGATGGGATAAATGGCGGCTACGACGCCGGCAATCCCCACCGCACCCTAGCGAAACTTGATTAGTCCAAGTTGCATCTGGAAATACAATAGCCTACCCGTGGCGTATAGGTACGGGATGGGTTCATTTTCTGCGCTACTAACCGACATCGCGGGTCGAGCTGAGCTCCTTTGAGCGTCTCACAGGTCATAGGTTCAATCTACGCTTACAGGTATCAGGAACGGGCAAGCCAGGTAAAACCCGACGCCAAATACAAGCTACCACGCGTCGTCAGTGATCATCCAAACAGAGAACAGGTGAAGGACCCAATCAGAGGAAGTGAGCTTAGCTAGCGCTTCTCCCGACGTGTCGAGTCCATTATTTCGCGCCAGATAGTCGACATTGCTCGGGAGATAGACAGCCTTGTCCCGAATGGAGTTCATGTATCGCTGCAGCGCCTCGCGCGACCACCGATCGTCCAGTACGATTGGGAAAGTCAATCTCCTCCCGGGGAACGTCATTTCGTCCACGGAGTGGGGCATCACATTCTGCACGTCCACAATGTGCGCAATGACATCGGACTGTGAGATGACTGAGGGATCAAAGTGGCACTGGGACCGGTTAGTAAAGTACGGCCACCAAGGCAGAATATATGGTTTACCATGGTTGAGCGGACACACGGGCAGAAGGCCACGATTCCTGGGATGTTTCGCTGTTTTAATATTGTCTCGAATGCGTGTACACCGGCCCGCACGGAAAAGTCGAGCACCATTTCGCCGTATTCGACCAGGATCGCGGAATCACCAGCCTAACGACACTCAGAAAAGACTTGTTGCATCGGAATGGAAACAAACCTTCCGGAGAACAACGCGTGGACTGGTTTGAGTCCCGGGAATTGACAGTAATTTCGGATCTTGAGGGTGGTCTGGAAGGTCGGCTTCGAATTGAAGGCCCACGTTCTGGGTTGAATCGTGCTCCCGAATTTGCTCCAGCCAATTGATGTTCTGAGCTCGTAGCGACATAGCATCGGCCCACGAAACTCTGCGAAATTCAATGGTAGCCCCGGCGCTCAGTTGACCCAGCTTCCACCTAATTAATTGCTATATGTGAGCGAACTCACGAACTCAAGTGGAAACTCACATATCGGCCGAGGCGACAGTACAAAAGCACACGTAGCCTCCCATGTCCGGACCCTCGTTCGTCAAGATGACCGGTGTGTCCCCATTCACATTGATCGTTCCGAGCGCATAACCATTGTCGAGGATGTTAGATGGATGTGAGCCGCCAGCGCCTCCGTTCGCTCTTGCCCAGGAAATTTTACCAGGGTTGTCCAGACGAATACCCATTCGATTACAGGATGGACTCACTCGCCAGTTCGTGCCGTAAAATTGCGAAATTCCCTCGCGGGTGATATACTCCTCATCGTCGTGAGGGCCCGCGAGAACATGAATGACGAAGTGAGAGGGATATTTGGGGATGACCTGCGCAGCGATGCGGCGCGGGGAATGGGCGTCGGTGGAGGTGGGTCCACAATCTCTCGCCAGCGCAAGCTCGTCACCAGGAATGAGAGCACGACCCTGAGAGCTCACGGGTCAAGGATGGAAATAATGGAGACGCCAACGGAACCTACTTGATAACCGCCCAGTCCCACTGACGTTGATTTGGATCCCAAATAATGAGGAATAGCAGGGAAGCCGCCGCGAACGGCCAGGTACGTACGCAAGCCCGGACTATTGTCTGTACCCGCGGAGAGGGACAGCTGCGCACCCGCCGGAACGATGACGCTCGACCACATGTGCGCGTCGTGCCCATCCACCTTTACAGTGACCTCCTTCCCGGTTACGGCCACGACGGCCGCGACATGAAACTGAAAAGACGCCACGGTGCCTGGCAATATGATCATTTCCAAGCCCTCCATGCCGGCTGGATTATCCAGCAAGATATTAGCGCAGCGGAACGCCATGGAGTCCATTGGGCCGCTTCGGGGTATACCAAGTCGCGTGTCTCTCCCTGGGAAGTCTTGCACTGTCATGTCGACCGCCGGGGACGAAACGCTCATCGCGCTAGAATGGCTCAACATAAATTTACAAAGGAGAGGGGGGTAAACATACTGGGGAGAGTATTTAAATGTGTTCAAAAAGGTAGTCGTCGCGTCACCGCGTTGAAAGGCTTCACTCATCAGGATGGCCTTCAAATATTCAGTATTGTTGACGGGACCCTGGATCTGCGATTCTTCTAGAACACCGTGTAGCCTGGAGATAGCGGCGGCCCGACTGGCCCCCGAGACTACGATTTTCGCCAGCAACGGGTCGAAGAAAGGAGTGACAGTGGTACCGGTCGAAATCTGTCGAGGAGAATCAGCGTGAATGAGGTGCAGAAGGGGGGGAAGAGCATACCCAGGTTTCCACGCGCAGCCAATTGTACTTGCCGCTAGGGAGGTTGACATTTTGCAATGTCCCGGGACAAGGTTGGAATTGCACGGCGGGGTTCTCAGCATAGACCCGGGCCTCGACGGCGTAGCCGCAACCGAGCTTCTGGCCTTCTTCTAGAAGGGAGTCGTACATTTTTTGCTGCATCTCTTTCGAATCACTGGCGAGCCCCGCGGCGCCGGTAGACTCAGCCAGCGCTTGTTGGATCATAAGCTTAACGAGGTCCAGGCCTGGGTGAATGGCTTCCGTGATCGGGTGCTCCACCTGTATAGCTATAAGAGTCGGACGCTCCGCGACAAGCCGCCAAAGTTACCTGGATTCGAGTATTCATTTCAAGAAAGAAGAAGTCACCAGTTTCGTCATCAACGAGAAACTCGACGGTTCCTGACAACCGAATCAACACTGCTTGAACGAAATGGCGCTGAAGGAATACACCTGCAGATCCATATTTAACAGACTGCCCTAGCCGAATAGCAGCCGCGCACATCTTGACGCGCAATTCTATCTCGAATGTTCATATTCGTACTAACAAGTTAAAAAGCCGAACCGACCTGGACGCCCTACCAAGAATGGACTTGGTGTCTCTTCGATAATCTTCTGGTGCCTCCGCTGAATACTGCACTCGCGCTCGCCCATGCACACGATATCCCCCTTTCCATTCCCGAATATCTGGGTCCTGATTTAATCGTGCGAGGCCGTAAGCAAGCAGAACACTAACCTGAATTTCAATATGCCTTGCAGATGGAAAATACCGCTCTAAAAAAACACCGCCGTGATTGAACAGAGCCTGGTGGCGAACACATTAAATACTGAATTAATGGTAAAGAATTTAGTCTTACCTCTGCACGTTTCTGCACACGCCCAAACGCCTCCGCGAGCGCGTGTTCGTCCTCGCAGATAACCATTCCCATCCCACCACCACCCGCACTCGCCTTAATCATCACCGGGAACCCAACGCGTGCAGCGGTCTCAAGTGCGACACTCTCGGTCTCCACGAGCCCGGTCGACCCCGGAACACACGCCACGCCAGCCTTGATCGCCACCTCACGCGCCAGATGCTTCAGGCCCATGGTCCTGATAACGTCCGGCGTGGGCCCAAGAAAGATGATCCCGGCGTCGCGCACACTCTGCGCAAACTCGGCATTTTCGGAGAGGAATCCATAGCCCGGGTGTACCATTGTCACTCCGCGCTCGAGACAGACCGAGATTATGCGCGAAGCCGAGAGATAAGCCTGGGATTCCGGCTCCGTGGGCGACTGCGGCGCGAGGAAGACGGCTTCGTCCGCAAGGGTGACGTGGGGTGAGATCGCATCTGAGGAGGTGTAAATGGCGACGGTAGCGATGTTTTGGGCTTTGGCGGTGCGGATTATGCGCAGAGCAATTTCGCCGCGGTTGGCGACGAGGAGTTTGTGCATGATGGGCGAGAGAGAGTGAGTTACGATGATGACATCGTGGTAGGACTCAAAAATAGAATCATAACCAGCTGACTTGCAGACGAGATAACGACCAGAGCAAGTTAGAGTGTGGCGGTGTGTGAGATCGAGGCTAAACTCCAAGAAGATTGCCCAACACCACTCCAAAGAGTTAGCTGAACGTTAGATTGATCGTTGGTTACGGCGTAGGTACAGGTCAGGTGTGGCCGGCGCGCTTGTTAGTCTCATCCACGATAGCCTTAACTAGCTGCGCAATTTCCACGGCTCCCTATCGCACAATTGAGCTCCAGAAATAAGGCGAACGAAGAAAAAAACTGACCGGAGTATCGGAGTGGCAACAGATCGACACCTCGGTGAGGTTATCACCCAACGGCAAGAATCCGCCGGTGTTGGTGGTAATTTCGTGGCTCTCCAGAAGGCGCTGAACCTGGAATTACACTCAGATAATGGCCATAAGGTGGGCTTAAAAAGCAATACCCGAGTTTGGATCACATCCTTGGAAACCGGTTCGTGTGTCCTGCGCGGTGAAGTTGAGTACGAAAGACTCCACCGCAGAAGGTATTAACTTTGTGATAAGTAGCTTGCCATCGGCGTCGTAGTCGAGGTCGGCGAACCACTCTGTTTCCGAGCTTCAGCCGAGCCATTAGGACGATGACAACAGGGCGCGCACCCGGAATGAAGCGAACCCCAGCTTCGGCGCAGACAACCTGATGCGCAGTTCCGGCCAGTCCCATAAACGCCACTTTATGGTTTTCGGTCGAGAAAGTTTGCGCTGCGTCGACAGCGGCGCGCGCCAGAGGGAGAGAACGCGCCGTTTGTCCATATATCGCTCCCTGAATCCACCGTGAGTGTTGCGAGGCGTACTGAGGAAGAACTCACATGCGGCTTGACCTGTGGAGCGCAGGCGAAGTTAACCACGAATTAACTAGTCATGGCAGAGTACCTGCATAATCAAGAGGAAGACCATGCAATTTCAAGAAGCCAGTGAGCGCACCGATTTGGTAAATGAAGCACGAACGGAGCTCATCCTGCGGGAAGGTAGATAAGCATGATCTCTGGAACGGTGTTGATGACGCACAAGCTCCATCGCCATCTCGCGACGCCCGAAACCCTGACGATCTGGGAGCGAAGGGTGCGCCCCAACTGAGACACCGTACTGCTTGGCGAGCGCAACAGTTTTATTCATAATGGCGAAGTCGCTGGCGTGGAATCCGCATGCGATATTCGCGAGATGGATGGTCTTCATGAGCGCCTCATCGTCTGCCTGGTACGGATTGAGCGGATTAGCTTCGTTGATCAGAACGCACACGCACAAACGTGTAGAGCGAGAAGCCCTAGCGGGTGTCAGAGAGAGTGAGGCAGCGATGCAGTGAGATATACCTCGCCCATGTCGCAATTCACCGAGGCTTTGAGTGGTATCATTGTGGGTGGCGGAAGCAAGTACTAAATTGGTGCCTCAGTATCAGGTGACATGCCTACCTGATGAATGACGAGGCCTCGATAGGCCTCGATGCGACAGGGGAGGTCGGGATAAATCGATTTGAGGACATGACCCAGGTATGAATCGGTTCTGGGACGTGAGTATTAGTTGGCCACCTTGGCGCAAATAAAGGTACATGTATCCCGAAAAGCAGAAGTATACCGCAAGTAGTGTTTGAAGACTACTAGATGGATTTCAAACTTTCTCCTTGTTGTCACAGACTTTAAAGGATTCGGAATCCAATGAATTTGGTTCAGCGCTGGGCGACTTACTTTGTGCCACCAACTGAATGTGCTACCGGACGCCGTCGAGTACTAGCCCACTAGTCCGGTAGTCGCCTGTTCGACGTGCGAGTAAAAGCCTCTACAGATCCTGTCCCTGAAGCTGAAGCGCTGGAGACGGTCGAGGCGAAGCGGGGTTGGATGTGGCAGGAGGCAACGGTGGTGACGGCCCGGGCCGGTTCGCCAAACGGAGGCAGGCAGCGATCAAGGACCGAGATGCCGATACCTCGCTTGCTCTCAACTCTCACCATCTGAAAACGACTTTCGACAATCCCATGGGCTACTCAGAACCGGGAAATAAAAAAAAGTGTCGTTCAAGCACGCTGATCGTAGCGCAGCAGTGTTTCAACTGCATAGACAGGTGTCAGTCAACGCCGCAGCGCCCACGCGTCAGGAGACATGTATAAAGGTGACGCTAGATTGGAAGGAAAAAAATCCCCCCATCTCCGTCACCTCAATAGTGAGTTTCTGCTCGCTTTCACTATTCACCTTACTCACCGGTCGCCTACTTCAGTGGATTTCCCTCTCGAGTTGCAGGACCGAATCATCGACCATCTGTATGACGAGAAACATGCGTTGGGGACTTGCGGGCTGGTCAATAAAACCTGGCTGCGCTCAAGTCGACACCATCTTTTCTCTCTGGTGGCTCTACGAGACCTGACCTGCGAGGCCTTTGTTTCGCTTCTGAACTCGCCGCTCGCTACTTTCACTCACTCCATCAAGACTCTTGCTATCAGACAGACGGTCGACTTGGACCTGGAAGCGACGGCATTGCTCGACGATGTTATACCCGAATTTTCACCCCTCCCTGCTCTAAGATGCTTTCGTCTGGCACATCTAGCGTGGGAGGGGGTTACTGCCAGCACCGCCGATTACCTCACCGCGTCGTTCGCTAACATCACAGAGCTTGATCTCCAGATGGTGGTTTTCCGTGACCCTCACCAGCTGGCTGTCCTCGTCTCCCGGTTCCCTCTCCTCGAGAAGGTGTCCCTCCAACCCGTATTTCTCGACGACGGCGCAGCGGTGCAGGTCTCCGAGTCGCATCATCCCGAGATACCGCGCAGCCTGACGCATGTGCGCTTGAACTTTATCAACAGCTCCACCCACGACCCGTTGAAGTCCACCCATCTTTGGCTCGAAGGAACGAGTAACAACCCCTCCCCCGTCCGAAAGCTGGAACTTGGCTTCGTTGCGGGCCTGGCGGCGCAGAGTCTCCCCTCGCTTGGGAAGCTTTTGCGCGTTCTCGGTCCCAACCTACATGACCTCGATCTCAAACTCACGCACCTCGTTACTGCCGGTGCGTCTCGCCCTTTTCAGACAACCACAAATGAACAAAATCTCTTCCAGATGATATCAAATCCCACATCGACCTCTCCGAAAACACAGACCTGAAGAACCTCACCATCCACCTCGGTCTGCGCCGATTCCGCCTCGGCGCCGGGTCCCAACGACCGCACGCGCCGTGGGCCATTCTGTCTGCGGCGCGCTCACCTATCAGCACGCTCGCCATCGTCCTCACCCTCGACGCAATCGAACTCCTCGACAATCTCGATTGGGCGCATCTGAACGCAGTACTCGAGAAGAAGCACCACCTTTTGGCGTTGCAGCGGTTGCACTTCATGGTGCACTGTTCTGAGGTAATGACTGCTGCGGTGGAGGCGGCGATCCGCGGGCGCGTGACGCGTGCGTCCGGAGGGCGGGGGATCGTGGATATCTCGTTTTTGCAGCCGTCGAGAGTGTTTATTCGGGGTTAAGCGCAAATATAGGCGTAGTTCAGTTACTCAGACTGTTGAAAGAAGGCCCCAACGAGCGGATCAGGGCGGCATGAATTCCTTCCCATGGTCCCGGGGTGATGGAAAGAATCGAAACGGCGAGAGAAGGTCCACCATAGAATATTTATCAGAGCCTATTTCTATTAGATTGCGGATACAATCCGGAAGCAAATGCGCGGAGTATCTGCGGGCACAGGGCGATCTCGGCGCGGTTCTGGTGTTTGTGGCGTCAAATTTCCTGATAAGGGTGTAACCGAAAGCGGTTACACCCGATTAGGGTGTAAACAAATGGGGTTAGTGTAGACGGAAAAGGAAACAAATCACACATCATGGTGCTTTCCGCAGGGTTCCCACCGTTCATTATATTGCTCTCTGCCTGAAAATGCGATGTTTTAACTTAATAAAAGGCCTAAAATAGTGCTGCACTTGTCATACAACCCTTGTAAACCCATCAGGGCTGGCACTAAATTCTACTAAGGAGCCATTTTAGTCATGCGCGAGGCTTCAACAACCAGAACACTGCGGAGAGTAAAGGGACAGTCTCTTGGACTTTCAAGATGAGGATATATATGGGACACATGTGCGAAATTGGTGTTTTCATGTCCATAGTCTTGCTCAAAACTATGTAATTTTTGATGGCTACATTGTGCTCTCCGTGATTCACTTTGGGTCAAACATTCTCCTAATTTTCAGACAACAACTGTATGCTGTAAGGATCCCACTGGTAAATACCAGCCAGAATTCGTTTCAAGACTTTCACTCCGGAATTTCAAAGAAAATCGAGTCTTGCAAACGACAGGCGACTGACGTGGAAGATGGATGGACCATAACCCAAATAAGCGATGTTGCACAACCCGGTCACAAGGTGGAATCGATCATCGAGGTGGAAGAGGAAAGCAAAGAAGCACAGAGGCGCGTGTGAACAGTCACGGTGGCGATGCGGGCACGCATCAACAATCTAGCGGCCCGATCCGCCGGGCAATTGCCTCTTCCTCTCTCCCACTTTCTCGATTTTCTCGGACGACATTCTGCCCATTTGGATTCTCTCTGAAGATTATTCACAACGTGGTTCCTTGGTGACTCTCATTGTGCCCGACTACTTATCACTCGGTCGTTGGCTAAACGCTGCAAAATCGCCTCGACCCACCCTAAAAGGCTAAACTTGTTGGCTTCGCGAATCTGGGTTAGAGCTGCTTGGAGCGAATATCAGCACAGACCGCCTTGCGACTACATAACTGCGGTAAATTACGTTCAACAACCGAATGCTAAAAAACGCTTACCGGCCTCGATTCGTTGCCGCAATCTGCGTCATGCCTTCGGTGGCAAGTGCGTTATATCCTTGTGTGTCCATTGTCAGTTTATAACCCCCAAAACGGCTCACTGATGCTGGATAACGACGGAATAAAAGGAAATTGTTACTGTCACATCAGAAGGAACACAAAATCTCCTTCCATTTGGGATGAACTCTACGAAATCTGCAAAGCGAAGTATCCCGGTTTCTGGGGCTTCAGCCCCAGCGTCACATGCCCACAGATCTCCGTCCAACTTGTGCTGATTGAGTGTTATTCGACCAGAGGGTGTAAGAGGTCAGTCTTTAGCATCGCTCGAAATGAATCAGCCTTGGTCCCGCCTCCGAATCGTCCTTCCACACCCGGAGAAGTTTTGGGCCCCGAGCATACGACGCACGGAGTATATCCCTCCCACCCGTAATAAGCTCGCCAAGGGGAAGTGTCATACTGCCATCGAACAGCGAGAGTTCGGTCAGGTTTTTGAATGCACGGAAGCAAGAGAACACGCGCTGATGAAAGTCGGTTGAATTACGCGGTAGTGAGTACAGGGAGGAGGAGCTTACACTGGATTGGAGGATACTGGCTACTGCGAGAACGCGGAGGTGCGGAAAGTCATCAGCGAGAGCTGGAAAAAAAGATAAGCCTCTTTTTGTGCGTATGGTAGGCATACCTACTTACTCTTGTGATTATCGTCATTAATGAACCGAAGTCCAATGAGGGCTTCGAGCTGAGGGAAATGTATCTTCGCTGGTTCAATTGCAGGGCTGTCAAAGAACATCGAGGGGCACGCAAACGTCGTGAGGTTGGGAAACGCCGGGAAAATTCCGTGTAGGGAGTCCGGAATCGACAAGGCGGTGACATTAGGTAGGGACGCGGAAGCAAAGACCCGAGCGACGGCCTGCGTGTTGTTGTATGTCGCGATCTGCAGGCCGGTGAGGTTTGGTAGCGAGTTCAAAAGGTTAACTAGGGCGAGCGTTTCCGGTTCGGTGGTGGAGCGACTCCTCCACCATACGTGGACTGACCTATTTGTTCAGATTATTGGATGTGAGGAGATGCAGATGAGGAAGAAGGCTTACTTGATTTGCACAAGACATTCGAGCTCGCCGGGAGGTTGTACAATTGGATGAAACACGTCGAATCGTTCCCATAAAAATGGGAGTGCAAGGATGCGTAGCGTGGAGGAGGCCTGCGACAAGGAACGTAAAGTTTGCCGGAGATGTCGCCGTTCGCCACCATCCTCCTGCCGCACGAGAGGACAGTTAAAGTCGAAGGAGTACGCATAATGTGACATTATTTCGAGCCACAGCTCGTTGGGAACTTGAAGGTCGGTGGAGACCATCGAGTGGGCGGATGAGAGTGGAAGATTCGATGAAACGGAACCGCTGTGGGGTGAGGCAAGATGGTCGCTCGAGACAAGGTGAGAAAGGGCCACGTGGGCACGAGCGCCGACGGCGAGATTAGATAGCTATCTAACCTGATGATTGACCTGAGAACTCCTAGGCTTGAGCCTGCCGGAGTTGAAACGGAAATGTTCGGATATACCATACTTGAGGCTTCATCGTATCCTCAGAAGCGCGCACGTGCTTATGGTGAACCGGTCAACTGGTTCAACTGGCAACGGTTCAACCAACTCCAAGTTACTACAACCAAGAATGATTAAATTGGAGACGCGGACGAAGCGCGTCGAAGCAGCGGTAACATTAGACTGTCGGATGAAGGCTATCGAGGAGTAATACTACGTCAAGTGTGGATGCGAGCTAACCAAGTAAGCAGGCGGACGTCGTGCACGGTGCACTGCTGCGCAGTGTTGGCAGAGACGGGTCAAGGGTCTGACGCGTCAGACGGAATTGACGCGTGACGGCAGTCTGACGGGCCTTGACCCTGTTTGACGGTCAGTTGACGGTGGGCCCAAAAACGTCTCCTGCTGTTCCAGCACCCATAGTCAATGTAATGTGGCCTCTTCTCCGTCATTTCCTGAGGTTGGAGCATATAATTGCAGAATTATGTGTCAATGGGCCAAAATCTGAGAACACCTTGACAGTAGAACACCAAATGGTCACAATAGTTGACCAGGACTTGTCATGTCGGTGCATAATGTTGTCGTGAACTCAATGGAGTTCAGCTTTTCAAGTATCCATGAAGGCTCTAAGGAGATGGACTCGGGCCCTATGGGCAGGGAGGGTGAGGGATTTGGACGATTAACTCAAGTTATATGACCTTTGGATGGAAGATAACAATGATTAGAAGTACTAAAACATAACCATGATTTTCTTTGAATTTATTTGGTTTTTTTCGAGGGGAATTCAACGGGAATTCCAAAAAAAGAAATTGACTTGACGAACCGTCAAACGGCGTCAATCGTCTTGACGAACCGTCAGACCCCGTCTGACTCCGTCAATGCCGACACTGCTGCTGCGTTCCTTTCGGCTCCCTCCACCAAATCATAAGTTAAGCAGTACTAGTTGATCGCCCACGCTCTTCTTATGGTTGCCTGCTTTTTTGAACTCGTTGACGCAAATAATTGTATCTATATGATCTTGAGAACTCGAAACTGGGGCATGGCGAGTAGTCCTTGCGAGGTCGGCACACAGGAGGGCATTGACGTTGAACTCTAACCTTACTCGGATGATAAAAAGGATTCGTTTATACCACCAATTAGATACATACCCACACCCCAGTCGTACTGCTACCATAGCCTACCGGCCTTATGTAGTAACAAAAGTGAATAAATCAAATCAAACCAAACCAAACGGACGTACGAGGCCAGAACAAGGGAGATAGTTTGCAATATTGGTCTCAGTAGGGTGGCACCTCATTTGGAATTTGCGTGTCAACCGTGTAATAAAGAATCCAGGCATAACTCTCACCGAGGCAAGCATCCACAATCTGTGGTTGAAAGCGGTAAATTCAGCCTTGAGACGTGACCGTATTCTGACCGACAAAATTAAATTCGGCCCACTTGCTTTCAGAAAGCAACTGGTACTTAAATTACTCGGATGTAACATTGAGGAAGGGACCGCTGAATGGAAACTTGTTGAGGACACAAAAGACAGCGTCAAGCGTGAATTTGATGCCGAATCAAGTGCCGCACACTGATGCCGTGTGTGATAGAAACTGTGGGTTTATATTGCGCAAATTGCGACGTGCAGCTTGACTTGAAGCAGTAATTCCCCGTTCGATTTGGGTCGGGTGATGACATGTCAAGCGTGTAATTTTTTTTTTCTCGGCGTTTGTCGACGTTTTGCCAGCGCATTACAGTCACGGCCAAAATATAGTCCTCATCCAAATCGGGTAGTTCCCATCAAACCTGGTTCTCTGACCCTAGGCTACGCTGTTTTAGCACAAATTTTGAGCCAAATATGGTCAGATGTTTATGAAAGGCCAAATTAGTATCCCATGAGTTTTTTGTTTGGAATCTGCACTGGTTTCGGTATGTTTTGATGTCCCACATCAAGCACTATTTGAAGCTGTTTCTCTGATTCAAATGCTCTGAAAATTTACTGGATGCCTTTGCTAGAGCCCTAGAACAAAACTGTGCCCTAAAAGTAGTACTATTTGCTATGGGAGCTGACAGAGAATTGAGAATGATGGGAATTACCCGATTTGGATGAGGACTATCTTTTGGCCGTGACTGTAATGCGCTGGCGAAACGTCGACAAACGCCGAGAAAAAAAAAATTACACGCTTGACATGTCATCACCCGACCCAAAATCGAACGGGGAATTACTGCTTCAAGTTAAGCTGCACGTCGCAATTTGCGCAAACGCACGCCATGTGCCTCGGGTATTGTTTACCTGTAGGGAGTGTGCGGTTTTACATTCAACGGCGGGAACTTGACTTTTGGCAACTTGAAGGACATCTAAACCTCTGCTGTCAGGGATTAATGCTTCCCATTGAACTTCCTGGGGATGGCATTAATATTTGGAAAACACCTTTCTCCTCCGTTCAGCACATTTAGTTTCACCTTGAACTGTAACGCTGCACCCCTGGGTTCCTTTGCACCCTCTGCCCCAAGTGACAAGTTAAGCAATGGATCGATGGGTTTGACTCCCAACGTCCACGTTCTCAACGTCGGTTCCTTTGGACTCCTTAACAGGCAAAAGGGGGACGCCAAAGGGAGGGTCTTATGAGTAGATGTGGGGAACAGAAAACTGGTGTATGATGACAGCTGGGGATGGTCGGCAGACGCCCACGTTCTACTTGGATGCATTGAGGACGGAATAATCGGGGAGAAGCGTCAAGTGTAGATCGCAGCCAGCCAAGTAAGCAGGCAGACGTCGTTCACGGTGCATCATTGTGTTCGTTTTTAGTTCATACTAGTGGGTTTGGCTCCCAGCGTCTGCCTTCTCCTCGTCGCTTGCAACTTTTTGGACTAGTGCCCGTTGACAGATCTTTTTGGACCTCTTGGCGGTGATAAATATGATTCAGGAGCGGAGGAGGGAAGGAGAATGCGATAGCTGGCGTAGGTGGCTGGAGGTAAAAACGAGGGTTCATGGGTGGTGTGAGAGCCGAGCCAAGGAACGACGGTCTTGTATGCAGGTTACCAGTGTTTCCATCGGGACAGCCGGCGGATGGACAGATATTCCCATGTGTTGTTCCAACGTGGCGCATTAGAGACCCGACGCCTCTTGGCCTCGCTTAGGCTAAGTACACCTTGAGAGAGCCATAGGAGTTGTTACAGGAAAAGGTAAGGCGGTAATTCGCACATCCTGCACTGCGGAGATCGCGTTTCAGAACCTTCGTGAACGAGGAGGAAGACGCGATGAATACATGCATACCCAGCAGGCGAACTTCGTGCATGGTGCACCGCTGCATTCCTTTGCGCGTTCTCGTCGAGCTACACGCAGTTAGTTGATGGGTTCGACTCCCCGCGTCCGCGTTCTCCTTGGCTCATGCTTTTTGGACCTCAGTGGCTAAGTAGACTCAAACTGGGGTAAGGCCTAGGTGAATGGATCCTTTAATTTCGGCGGAATCGAAGACGCGTCCGAGTCAATGACTGCGGCTTAGGGTAGGTAACATAATTGAAGGACCGTCGGATGAAGACAATGGCGAAGGAGCCAAGTATGGATGCGAGCCGAGCATAATCCCGGCAGAGGTCGTTCGTGGTACAGTTCTGCGGCTCAGGGCACAAGAATGGTCTTCGCATCGTCCTCCTTAGGTGTTGGATCCAGGGAGTTGGGTGGTGGTCCTGGTGGAGCCAATTTGTTGAGGGGGTTGCGGTCGAGGAAAATCTTGGGATAAATTTAGCACTTGCACCATCGCGAGCATCGCCCCAGCTGAGGTCCAGAGCAGACGAGAGCACAGTCACCAGTGCAATCCGCCGAGTCGGGAAAGGTCGGGAATTCCGGCGAAATTTGAGCCTTGGCGGTGGACAGGGGATGCTTTTGTTGGAGGGGACTTGAAAAGGACAGAAACCCAGGAATGAGTTGCATAAACCATTCACAAGGTGGAAATCATCGAGGTGGAAGCAAAGCCACTGTCGGATGTGGCGATGCTGGCACGCATCAACAATCAAACGGCCCGCTGATCCGCCACGCGCCTTGCCCTCTTCGCTCATCTTGCCCTGCTCGATTTTCTCGCCTGACACTCCGCCTGTTTGGATTCTCGCTTCATATCTCGCACTTTCTTCGACGTGTTTACCTGGCGTCTCTGGCTCTTGACTATGACATCAGCCATTTGACATTTTTGTTGTGGCGTTTCACGTGTTTTTTGGCGTTTCGGCGTTGTTCACCAAAATCAAGTCGGCCTTTGTAGGGTGGTGGGACAAGGGCTATGGTCAATATGTTGTGTGGTGGTCCAGAGGGTAGTAGAGGTACTCAGAGAGGTCGAATGACGGAGATATCTGATGATCTTGTTCCGGTGTTGTCAGATTTTCGCCGAAAATTGTTGCGTTGCCACGTTGTGACGGTTTCGCGGGGAATTGTCGCGTTGTTTGGCGTTGTACAATGCCACAATGGATTTGTCAAAAGACTGAGTCGGCGACTCAGTCTGAACACCGAACGAGCCTTGCACGCACACTGGCACGCTGCTCACTAAAGGTACCAGCGAATCCTTCCCGGATGTAGCCAGCGTACAGGCTTCCGGTCGCGAAGCAGAATACAACTCCGTCACCGCTTGCTACGTTACAATCTCCTCAAACCTTTTTGGCCCGCCCCAAGACCAAGAACCCATCACCTCTATTCGCTCTCCACGTGGTTGTTTCACTCGCCCTCTGCCCACACCGACTTTCGCCAACCAAACACGAATTCCATCTTAAATCCGATCATCCCTCCTTCCTTTCTTCGTCTATGGGTTCAAATTATTGTGCTCGCGCTTGTCCGACATGGAAGCCCATCTTCTCTCCTCTTATATCGTCCACCCCTCTCCTCGGCTACCCAATAAGTGCTATCGGTTCTCTGCGCGGGGTTCAACGTACTCGGAGACTGAACCGTAAAGACCGACGACCACTCCAATATCTCTGTTCCGCCTATTTTCCAGAGCACCCGAAACCCCATTCTTTGTTAACATCAACTTCTGTACTTCGAATGTTCTGTCCCTCTCACCCCTACCCTTACCATTCCAGACCATCCGCTGTCTGCCAGGTCTCGATACGACTCCCTGGATGGGGACCATGGATTCGCATCTCAATGAAATACTTCCATTCTCCCCCTTGTACTACGAAGTCGTGATCGCTGATTTATTCGGTTCGATGCTGCGTTCGGACCTCAACAATCTGTGCAAAAACAAAAATACATGTCGGACGAGTTATGTGCGGACCCCGAGTCGAATGGGTGGTTTCTTCAAGTTATTGAAGGTGAATGCCCGCCGTGTGCTACCGTTCAGCCCTGAGTTTAATAACAATATCAACAACTTGCTTTCCAACACGGCCTGGATGACGAACTCCCGCGCTCGAGACCGCCACGCGACCCGATTCACTACAGTACATACTTCCAGTTCGTGGACGGACGCGCAAAAAAATTGGCGAACTCGGGGGGGGGGGATTTATTATACTCGCGTGGTCCAAATGTCTGAACAACGAGTTTACGGAAGGTATACATGTGGTACTATACGGGTGGTTATCCAATGTCTCATAGGGCTTCATCGGCACTCTGGTTGACAGCGAGTCAATTGTGTACAGGCCCCCCTTCGATTCTCACGAAAACATGGCACAATGGTCACAGGATTTGGGAGGCGCCACCGGGCCTCCGACCTGGGCTTATACCCCCGCAAATTACGGAGCAAAATTCAGGAATGAAAAGAATGTGGAGTGCCGCCGATCATGATACCAATCAGAGTGCCGCGTCTCGGCTACTGCGCCCCGGGCTGATGCCGTGGCCTGCATCTCAATGCCGTGGCTGCCGGGGCGCTCCTGCCCGGACCGCACTGACTTTCAACCCATTCACCTAAAGCAAGCAAGATCAGCGCACGTCCGCATACCATGATCGAAACGAAGCGCAAGCGAACCAATCACGAAAAACCGACGAGCCCAAAGTTAAGGATTCGGACAAAAAAGAGATATTGGCAATTTCCAAACCATCACCCACCCGACCCCGAATCGAACGGGAAGTGCTGCTTCAAAGTTCCAAACCGATCATACAATGTGCGCAGACATACACCATGTGCCTCGGGTATGTGTGCACCTATAAAATGTGCGGTTTATATTTGATGAGTTCGCGAAACGAAGAAAAAGGTGAAACCGTGCAACGAACCATCAACCGACCCCGAGTCGAACGGGGAGTAGTCCTATTTTATGCAACGGAATTAGAATTCACGCAGACGCACACCATGTGCCTCGGGTGCCTGTTTAGCTGGAGAGAGAGGGTGTGGCTTCAAGCTTCATGTTTGAATGGGCTCCCGAAACGCAGACGAAGATGGAACTCTCAAGGCCATATATGATTCTCCCACCACCCGACCCAGTCCTGCTTCAGGTTTAACGGAGTCCTGCCCCACACTTTGCGCAGGCGCGCACCATGTGCCTCTGGAGTGTGTGCCGTTTCACATGTGAGCCCACGAGTGACCAATGTGGGGCATGAGAACGTCAGAGGCTGAGGGGGAGAGAGTGAAACTGTAATGCGCCAAGTTTGCTCAGATTAAATTATAAGATCCCAGGGTGTGCCGGGGCTTCTCAATTCAGATGGCATACTTGGCCCGAAGTCAATCGATCGGCCCTATGAACATTCTCACAGCCCAAAGAAACAGGGCAGGGCAGCGAAATTCAGGAATTCGCTCATTGAAGAGAATGATAAACCGCCGATGAATTGGATTGCTCTCCGTGGATATGAAGGGGATATAAGTGGTCGTACTGTGGACAAAATATCCGATCAGATTCTAGATGTACTCAAGATACTACGGGAAAGACGGCAAGGGATCGGGGACTGTAGGAAGTAAGTATCAATTGGGGTCCGGGACTTGGGAGGGAACGACGTACAAATGTAATCTGAAGGCCAGAGAAGTGCACGGCCAGTGTAGGCCGCTGCGTAGAAGAGAAAGTCGAGGCCGTCGTCCATCATTTCCTCGAGCGCCGTCGTGGCGAAGCGTCCGGGATACCACACTCCACTTTCATGTGCTGAATCTCCCGAGGGGAGGGTGAAGTTCAGATGGAGCTTGCGCAATTCGTCGGGTCTATTTTCCAGGAGGGCGATGAGAGTGTTGTCGTGGTTTTTCCCGAGCATTCTAGGGGAAATGCTTGATTGAACCGCGATCTCCGTGAGTCGGGGCATCAGCTCCCCCGACTTAAGATGGTGGAGTAAGAGATCAACCGCTTCGCATTGCTTCACAATAAGCACGGAGACGTGGGGGAAGAGCTCAAGCCAATCTCCCACCATGTCCTCCTCGTCCGCCATGTCGGGATCATCGAAGGAAATCGTGAGACGCTCGACTGCGCAGGAGGACCGGGTGAGAAATTGCTCGACGTCCTCCAAGGTCGACAAGTGAGGGAGGGTGAGCTCTTGAAGACCAGGACACGTCATGAGGCATAGCCCAGAGACAGCGACACCTGACACCAAGCGAAGAGACCGGAGGTTCGGACAGACCGTGGGCGGAAGGGTTACGCTCTCGAGCTGAATATACTGATCTTCTAGTTCGAAGCAGAGGTTTGTGAGAAGGGGAAGTCCCTCAATATGCGATGGAGCCTGGAATGGGAAATCTCTGTCGATATCTCCAACTGGGTCAGAAGTGGCAAGGAAAAGTCGACCGGACCGTGCGAGTCGAGGAGCCGGAGCTCCCGAAGGGAGGGCACACGCTCGAGGAAATCCGGGACATCGGGTTCATTGTAATTTTGGGTAGCAAAGTGGTGGAGGCGGGGAAAGGCGATGCGAAGGGGGCGCAGTTCTTGAAACTGACCAGCTTCGAGATGCAGGTCCAACCGTTCGATCTGAGAGGCGAATGAGAAAAGGATATCGATGAGCCTCGGCGACATCTTCCTCGTCCCGAAATCGAGTCCCAACGAAAGGGGGGAGGCCTTGGCGCGAGGAAACCAAGTTTGAAGCAACGCACAAGCGCTATCGTCGCGCGCGACCACAGCCCAGGGAGCGGCGTCGATTTGGAACGTAGGGGAGATGTAGAGGGAACTCCATAAGCCACAAGTGGAGTGAGCGACCTGCCGCCAATGGTGGCAAACCTGCGTCAGGAGGAGCGGTGCTCGGGAAGGAGACGGCTCCACGCGGCCATGCGTTGGAAGGCACTGAAGGAAGATCTTGGACGTGATCTCGGGTGGGAGTGTCAAGACAGGGTAAACAACCAGAGCGAGGTTTTCCTCTAGTTCGTTGGCCTTCTCCTCCAGTGCCTCGATAGATTTTTCGTGGCGACTGATCTGCAATCTGATTTTGGCCAGCGCTGCGCGTCGCGCGGCAATCGAGATGTGGTTCAGATTGCGAGGGAGCTTGGGTGGTCCCTCGCGTCCTTCGTGGTCGCAGTTTTCGCAGTTTCCGCGTACCGACATGGTCGTCGAGTGTAAGTTTTTTTCGTCACGTAAAGGTCACGCGGAGGACTCAAACCGAGGTAAACGCTGACTGACGTCGGTCGATTTTGAACCCTGATCCATCGGTTGTCGCAAGGAGATACACAGGCGTAGTTTGGCGAGTCGTGCAGGAATCGTCGAAGTTTGCAGATTTTACAAATTCGCATATTAGTGGCGGTCAAAGTAAGCGCTTCGACCGCGCTTCGGCCAGGCGCTTCAAAAGCGCTTCGACAATTATCGACGTGTGGGAAAAGCGTCGAATCCTGAAGCGTCTTCGAAGCGTCGAAGCGCCTCCGGAGGCGCTTCACGCGCTTCAGAGACGCTTCAGAAAAGCGCTTCAGCTCCGATTGCCATCAGTGATGCTGAATTACGCGTGAAGCGTTTCTGAAGCGTCACTGAAGCGCTTTCCAAAACATGACGGTCAAGGTGGTTTTCGCTTCACTCACGCTTTTGATGGGAAATTAATTCCTGAAGCGCTTTTGAAGCCTCGAGAAGCGTCTCCGAAGCGCGGCCGAAGCGTCTACTTTGACCGCCACTATTGGTCCGTGAGGGCCTGAGGATCCCATCAGAGTTCAATTTCTTTAGTAATTATCAACGGCTGCTTATACGAAAAGCAGCTGCCCTCCGCAAAATAATAGCAACGAGGGACCATCACGAGTTCAAGTGAAAGGAAATTATGCAACATACAGTGGCGAACCGGGAAGCGAAACGCTCAGTGTGCGCGGCCGATTGTGGGCTTAATGCAGTACTAATCACCTTGTATTCTGTGATAAATCGACTCTCCGACATCCGGGCTCCACCCTGGTATAAAGGATCATAGTATTTCATTCCGTACCCGTGGAGAACGAAGCAACTTTTTCCGAGAGGCCAAATTTGGCCCTGATTTGATTTGATTTGATTTATTCAATGGGTTACTACATGTGGCCGGTAGGGCGAAGGTAGCAGTACAAGCGGGGGTAAGTAAATGTATCGTAGGGTGGTGTATGAGTGCGGTTTTTTTTTCGAGGGAGAATGAGTTGTGATAAAGAGAGAAAGAAAGATACGTAATAAGGGAAAATCTGATCTATGGAGACGCGAATCGTAGCTGTGTAAAGTCCGTGATTGAGCTGGTGAAACTTTTCCGGTGGTGTTTGTTCTGAGGAATTAATAGCTAATAGGATATGGGAGGAAGAGAGATGGCTTGATAAGTAAGAGGAAAAAGAAAGAAAAATGAGACCACGACAATAACCGTCCTCGCCCGCCCCCCTGCGGTCCCCCGCGGCCCCCGTTCCGCCGCTACCCTACCCCACTGCTGCGCCGTCGAACCGCCCCGAGGCCTGCACGAAATTTCCCGTCGCCTTCAGGACCTTGGGCTCCGAGAGAAGTGTGGATAAGTGGAGGGAGCCAAAGTGACCTGCTGCCCTCGCTGCCGCGTATAGTGGTGGGCGAAGATGCTCGAGGGCCGGGCACTCGAGCAGGTAATGCGCTCGCGTCTCGTACTGGCTGCCGCATGCTGCACACGATGGGGACTGCACGAAGCCGGATTTGTGGCGGTGAGCGTTGAGGTGAGACGGCCCCGTGCGAAGTCTGGATACGGCGGATATGATTTTGCGAGGGAGAGTGGTTGTGGTGTACAGCGGCGCCAGTCGAAGGGACGGTGGCGAGCGATCGATGTCCCGTAGAGCTCGCCCCGTTTTCGACCTGGACCACTGCCCGTTCCACGCCTCAAGCACTTGCAAGTGAACGAGCCGCTGCACGGTGGTTAGCGAGATGAATTGGTTCGGGTCGGCTTCCATCGCGGTCGCCTCCTTCGCCGCTTCGTCTGCAAGTTCGTTGCCCGCCGTTCCGATATGGGCCGGAGTCCAGAGGTTGGTGATAGTCAGATGGGGGGCAAGGTTCTGTGCGGAACGAACGAGGGTGTCGTACTGGATCGCGCGGAATTGACCTGACCGCGGCGCTGTGGAAAGGATGCCGCGAAGCGCCGCTTGGGAGTCGACGACGCATAGGATGTGCGCGCTTCCGTGACGGATCGAGTTCCCCGTCGCCATCAGCAATCCCTCCATTTCCCCCTCGCACACCTGGCCCGCGCCCAACGGCATCCTCATCCTCTCCCTCTCCTGCCCACCCTCCACCCGCACTGCTGCTCCACCCGCCCGCCCCTCCAGCAACGAACCATCCGTGTACCACGTCGCCCGCCGCACCCGCTCGTCCCGTAACGCGTACTCGAGAGCTTGAAGAGCGCTCTCCTTCGGCGTTATGATGGTCGTTACAGGGAGCGGGTCCGTCCATGGGGCCGCATACACCGCACGGATTGGCTCCATTCCCAACGTTGCGTCCACTTCCTCCCGCTCCGCCTCCCCCACCTCTCCCCCATCCCCCCTGCTTCCCAACCTCCGTCCACGCGCCGGCACGCCCACAGGCCATCGAACTCCCGGGATCCTTTCGACGTAGTGGTACAGCGACGCCATTTTAGGGTCCCTTGGCGTCGAGGTGATGGCACTTGCGATATGTCGATGGATCCCGTGGTGTGTGGGGAGGGTGAGGAACCTGGCAAGTGTGAGGAGGGCGTCGCGTTCGATGCGCAAGGATGCTGGTAGGATAGCGGCCTCCTTTTCCATTGCCGCGAGTGACGCCGTGCGGAAACTCCCCGTAATGCAGCGCGCTGCAGATCGGTTCACGCGCTCGAGAGGTTTGAAGGCAATGGCGGCGAGGGGTAGGAACGCTGCGACTGCGTAATCAGCGCGGGGGAAGATGGTTGTTTGGATGAGATCGCGAATGAGAACGGGTCGCAGACCCCAGGACGCATGCATGACGGCTATGGACGCGTTGAGCATGCGCGCCGCTGCCGCCGCCCTCGCCTCCACATGCTTACGCCCATTGAGTGCTCCGTCAAGCCATAGCCCCACCCACTTGACCTCCGCCGACGGCTGCACCACTGTCTCGCCGAACTTGACCGGGAACCCTGACAAGTCCTTCCTGCCCTTCACCAAGTGCATCACCTCGGTCTTCTCCTCCTCGAACACCGCCTTGTCGTTCTTCTCCCACTCCTTCGCCACCCTCCCCGCCTCCTCAAGGTTCTGGACGTTGGTTAGAATCGAACGGCTGGCTGTTGTGAAGTTGATGTCGTCCACGAAGCCATGTTTCCAACTCGCACTGACGGTGATTCTGCATAGTCGGCTGAGACGGCGGAGGAGTCGGTTGATGACCAGCTGAAAAGCCGTGACCGTAAGTGCAGAACCCTGCGGGCCACCTCTATCCGTTATCCGCACCGACACCGTCTGCTTCCCGTCCACCACCACTGTCGTTCGGTGCCCATCGAGGAACGACAGCATCCAGAAAATTTGGCCCATTAACGGCGTAGCGAAACAATGCAAAACAACTCATTCTACCGTTTCTTGGCAGCGCAAAGGGTCATTGAATTTAGATTAGGCCCTGTGGGACTGAAACACAACCCTCTAACACCTTTTGACTGTTATCAAGCAGTTCTGTGGCCATTTTGATTGAAGTCCTGAAAATGTGCCAAATGGTGCTCTCAACGAAATCACGCCGTGCCGGCGCAATATGATGCTTTCAGGCAATTCTTTTTGCAAGCTCAAGTTTATTAAGGAGGAGACTCACCTCCCAAAATTCTGAGCCCGTCCGAGATTTGCGACGTAGCGAACGGGCCGGTGTTTCGCTTCTACGTCACGTTTCTCTTCCCGCTTCGCCACTGTAGACCAAGCAACGGGAATATGATCACCTGAACCTCATCCTCCAATCCAACTCGACCAGCCTGTTTTGTGTAAAATGGTCCTAGACTTCGTGTTAAATCAAGGGGCTTCGAAGATAAGAAATTTCCTTTTTGGGAGGGGGGGGGGGGGGGGGGGGGGGACCCTCGGGCTCGAGAATTTTTTTCGGCACCAAATTTTACATTTCGTTCTACAGCCCTGGTACGCACATAGAACACTTCAAAAAATATTTTCGATTTTTTCACTATTGCCGAGATTTGCCGAGATCCATCAAAGATCAAGGAAAGCCTTGTCCTGCCCAACGAATCTTTCGGGAAGCCGGTTGATCTTGTTAAACTGCGTGGAATCACGAATGCCGCAATGCCAGCACTCCCATCAAGATTGCCGAGCACCGGCAACGGCCGTCTTCTGTCTGACAAGGCTTTTGTAGGTTTCTGATCTCGTTCTCGTGTGATTTCATCTGGTCTGACTGCTGTATATATTACACCAGTTACCATATCACTCTCCCAGCTTCAGTTGTTGCATCACCATTCTTAACTTGACATTCTGTTCATTGCAATTGAGCCTCGGTGCCGGGACTGGGGCATGTCTGTTGTTCAAGAACATATTATGGATAACTACCAGATTGTATGGTCCATTAGAGTCATTTGACCACTTCAGTAGATGTAGTTGCTCCTGGAAAGAAATTTTGCATCTCGGATATGTTTCTCAAAATGGGAATTTGATCGCATCACCCTTACGTAGGGGGGGGGAGGGGTCCGAGGTCTCTGGAAAAAAAATTGGAAGGTATGTTGAGATTTTCGCGAAAGCAAATCCCCTTGTGTTAAATTGTGCTAGATAAAGCCGTGTTGAGAATCGATACAGGATGCCTGGCAAACTTCTGAGATCTGCTGCAGGCTTGTTACAGCAGTTCGAGTCCGCCGAGTGAAGGCCAAAGCATCAAGAGAAGCGGAAAGTCAAAAAGCTAGGACATCCGGCCCTCGCGGCAATGGCGGGGCCGGCTAAATCCGACGGCCAATGACAATCATTCCTCTTGCTTCTTGCTTTCATCTTGCTTTCATGGAGTCCGCCCTCTGATACCTTTTACTCGAAAGCTTCGGCTGTTGATTTTTCAAGGACAACCAAGGAGCTTCAAGGCCGCCGCTCGAATCTGTTCTTTGCGTGGCGGTACACGAAGGTGTACACAGCAAAAGAGACAGCGACGTGGTAGGTAGGGAGGGAGCTATTCGACCGCCATGGCTGTTCCCCTGTCCTTCAAAGTCTCAGACGCTTGAATTATGACTGACAGTATTGAGTCACAGGGGTGCCGCAGCAGATTTAAATTGACTCGCGCTCGCCCTCCCGTATCCCACAACGTTCATGCTCCTTCTATTTCCACGACGTAGAAGGTGGGTTTTTTTCACGCTGAAAACTTTCTGGCATAACCATCAGTCATAGCGTCGACCCTCCCTTCGCCGGCTTTCCACTCGAAATCGAATTTCTCATCATCGACGAATTCCAGCGCGACATCTTCCGGCTGCGGATCCTATGTCGCGTCTGTCGAAGCTGGGCGACCTATGCGCAATCGCTTCTTTTCAATCGTGTTGATATTCTCCACCAAACTATCACCCCTTTCCTCGCCCTCCTCGAGGAAAGAAGTCATCTGGCGAACCACATCAATGCGCTGCACATCACTAAGGCGAATGCTTCCGTGGGTCGCCTCGCGGAATTTCACCTCCTCAGCCCGCTTCCCGTATTGGCGGGGAAGCTGCCCAAACTAAATACCCTCGATTTTACGCACAGCTCTTTCGGAGGCGGGCCGGATACGCTTGCGGCAGCGACCTGGACGGCTATCTCGCGGTTACACTTGCACTTCTGTCGATTTGACACAACCGACATGATGGTCGAGCTCATCGCCTCATTTCCTCGGCTCGAGTCCCTGAGTGTATCCCAGTGCCTCCCAGCTGGGATACTCAATCGCAACATCCAAATACCTTCGTGGCGTCTCAGACATCTTGCACTCGACCAACTTCCCCCAAATGCCATCATTGATTGGATGGCAACTCAGTCGGCAGAACTCACGGTGGACAGCTTCCGGATTCTATCGCTCGGAGCGAACGCCTCCGCGGTCAACGCACTATTGTCCAAGATTGGAGGCAGCCTCCGCCATCTTGAGCTGCCTTGGATGTATCTTCCTGAATTACACTCGCCTCAACTGCGTACGTTCATCTGCAACTTGAACACAGATTTCCTTCCTCAAAATGAAGTTTTAGACGACGTCGTTTCGCTGCGCCCGTGCACTGCACTTACCAGAGTAGCTTTCACTGAACGTCACATGCACGACTTTGGGCTTGGTGCCATCACTACCCTCTCCCGCATCACCTCGCCACGTCTTTGCACCGTGTCGTTCGGGATCCACCTCGATCAGGGGTATCTCGACGTCCACTGGGAGGAAATTCAAACGGCGTTGATGGCGGATGCCTTCAGCAGCCTTTCCGCCGTGGTATTCGACATATGGGGTGGCCCGTTCACGCACGACGTCGCGACGCCCTATGAGCGAGCGGTACCGCTCATCAAGAGGCGTCTGGCCCTTCTTGGGGCGAAGGGGCTTCTCCAATTCAAATACAGCGATAACACCGCGAACGAGGTGGATGCCCCTTCGCCAGCGAAGCTACGACGTAGCAACTTTTGACAGCGTTTATGGGGCAGGATCGTAGGCCGTCGAGAGGATTCGGTTACTCTCATAACACTCTAGCCTTCGTGGCCTGGCAGGGTAGTTTCACTCGGAAAGTGCTCGCTTTATTTTAGGTGCGAAATTTATACGTTCTTGGGAATGAGATTCCAGTTCAGGCTATTATCGCACTCTCGACTGGTCCATCGAGTGGCGTGTCCGAATTACTTGTCCAGACGAGGCTTCCCTCCGACCAGACGGCCTTCGCAGCGCTGCCGGATCGCACATGTGATTGGACACCGGACCCGTCCGAACACTGCCCACACGGAAAAACCAGACTGCGACGAGGAGAACGCTCAGAGAAGCGATCGCTGGGAGAGAGAAGCTGTGTTGAACCAAGTTGAGCAACACAAAATCACAGACTCGCCGCGTGCCAGTGTCAGTTCATTCCGTATGCCTTCGTCCGTTCAGTAGTCAGTTTCGTTTGCATTTCGTAGCGACTGCTTCATTGGTGAGTAATTAAGTCTGAACCGTCGTGCAGAGTGCGGTTCACGATTTTCTACATTTTCTCTAGGCGTCAGATCCATTCATTAAACTTAAGATGGATTTATTCAATTTTGAACATCACGATAACACCCGGGCCGCTTCCGCAAGCATTAAGCCTCTTCTTCCCAGACCCTATTGATGCTCAAAGGCTCTCGCTGTCTGCGGCCGCTAAGCCCTCCCGTTTCCCCTCCCTCGTAAATCAGGCCGACCTTTTGGAGGGTCTCGGTGCAGCCTCAGCGTCCCGAACACAACCCAGATGGCGCATCTCCCCCGCCTTGTCCCCGCCATACGCATAGCCACGAGCCAGCCACTACCTACCCCAGAGCAGCCCGTCATCAGCGAGTACGACATCGGTGAATATCGCGAACAAGATCGCTTCCTCCCCGTCCGTCTTGAACCCCGCTCTTCCGCCGCAAACGCCCCTCTCACCGTGATCGTGCTAGATCGCCAATATTTCGCGCATAATGAAGGCGGCAGTACCCTCCAGTACCAAAATCGGCAAAGACGCGAAGGAGTGCGTCCAGGAGTGTGTCTCCGAGTTCATCTCGTTTATCTCGTCCGAGGCGGCGGAGCGTTCGTTGAACGAGAAGCGCAAGACTATCGGCGGAGAGGACATCCTGTATGCGATGAGCAACCTCGGCTTCGACAATTACGCTGAGGTGCTCAAGATATATCTTGCGAAGCATCGGGAGGTGATTCTTGTGTCCGGTCGTGTGCGTGGACTGCGCTCACTCGCATTGACAGCATCAAAGCACCATGTCTAGTGCGAGAGCAGGACAATATCAAGGAGACCCTGGCGCCGACGAGTTATAACCGGGTTTTGAGCAATCTCATCTTTCTCTCCTGTGTTCTTTGGGTCTTTAACTCCGCTATTTTACACTGGATGTTGTTCTCAATTGGTAGATTAAGCCACCGCCTCGCTGTGCTGTGCTTCACTGCCTTTTGTCCGTTAATTTAGACCCGAACTTTCCTCGGCTCAGCCCAGACTCCGCGCACGCTGTTCTCATATTATAATTCACTGTTCCCTCGGAAATTTAAATCTGCCCCGTGGCTCTGCTCGTTCGAGTCTAGCAAACTTTGCTGTGACTTTTGCAGACCTCACCGAACCCCGCGGAGCTTCTGGTCAGGTTGAACCTTCTCATAATCGGGGTTACCTTTCTATTTGCAGGTCAGAAGCGGGAGTCTAGCACAAACCCACTCCTCTTTGTTTCGGGAACAGTTGATTGATGGCGCGTCAACGGGGCTGGCGGATCATGGGAAAGTTGGCTATCACTCCACTGTCACGGCACTTTGGTTCACGGCAGCACTTTGGTTCAACGTACGGCGCAAATTCGCTGGAAAGTTCAACATTTAAATTTCTCCTGCGGACATATACTTTTCTTACCTGCCCGCTCGACGTGGAGACTAGCAACAGGCTCTTTACGCGAAATTCGCACGTCTCCTGATCACATCCCTCGGTGAGGGACCCTCAGCAATAAACGGTTCTATCTTTGTATTATTGGTATTGTGGTCACGAAATAAAGGTGACGCGAATTGCTCCGATGTAATATTTGGTTCCTCAACCCATCTTCGTGTGATGCTCAATGTAGTGTTCGAGACTGCGAGTTAAACGCATCGGTACTTTTTACTGGCCCAGAAAGTAATGTCACAGCGTAATGGCCTCGAAAGGGGAGTTCTGTAGCTAATATGGATCAGTCTATGTGTGGAGCATCGGTCTGGCTTTGATTGAATTATGCATAGCACCTTAAGCACCATTAATATTGTCAATGTTTATTTTCTTTTTCGTCCGCCGAGATCTGAGCGGAGGTGTAAGCGCTAAGCTGTCTCTCCTGGAGAGCCCAAATCTGGAGATGAAACACTATTTACGTACCGGACCGGCGCGGCCACCGGTGACCCACTTTCAACGCTGACAGTTTATTGAATGTGGACTACGGTGCCCCACCCTCGTCCGCCCCCGACGTGAAGCGTGGCGGATCTTGATGCTTCCCCTTGTTCGCAGTTGTCCTCAACCAATGCTAGCCGTTTACAACAAATTCGTTGCTCACGAAATTGATCACTTCAACGCTGTTGATGGCATATCACGGCAATCAAGTCTCCATCGTTCCACCCACCATGTCAGTTGGTCGCCACGTTTGCGCTCGGCTGCGTACTATGGCGCGACGCCGGGATGTCCTCCACGAAGGTTCTTAAAAAACCGCCCCTCAGAGATCCTTCAGCCTCCCACCACCCAAGACCCAAATGCCTACAAGGATGCCACGCACTGACAAAATGCGCGAAAGACATTCGCGGTTGAGGTCACAGTCTTTGAAACGAGGCGCTGCTTATTTTCGCTGCAGGTACTTAGTCTTGTTCAGTTCACTGTTTTCCTCAAGTTGCTGACCACCGCTCAGACAGCGTAAAATGGCAAGTGACTTCAATCTTCAAAATTGTCGTCTCCTCACCGTGCAGTGTCTCTTGGTTCCTAGAAATGCGACGGGAGGGTAAGCATCAAATCCCATTGTTGGCTTGTGGACTCACAGACTAGTCCAGTGTCCCGTTTGTGGTCCCTGCGACCGGATCCCGCGCGACGAGCGATGTACATTTGACGCTCCTCAGACCAAAATGTGGGAGCTTCGTGAACCGATTGTTGGACTACAATCGAGACCGCTTGACGATCGTGAGCTGTATACGCGGGCATATGCGTGCAATAGTACATCTGGTAATACCTGCTTGCGCTCTCTTTTTGACTTATACATTCCAGACTCTTCTTTTTGTTTATCGGGAACCAGTACTTTCGAGGTAGTTCCGTATCTTCGCTCGATAATTTTACCCCTGACAAAGACTCTTGGAGGTCCCACTGCTCATGCAAGAAATACTGTAGGCCACGATCCTTTGAGAAAAGCTGTTCCCTTACCAATGTGTTTAGTTTGCAATCCTTTCTCTCCCATGCGTCCCAATTCGGTTTCTTTCTCGATGCTGATATATTCTATAACGCGGTAATCCTTCCACTTGGAAATCCCCATCGACCTCCAGCCGCACTACTATGTGCCGCGTTTCTCTGGGGCGCCGAACTCTCGCCAGAAAACCTCACTTGGAATCTTGAATCTGACTTGTTCCATCAATCTCAACGACACCTCGCGTTCGAGACCTCCGTCAGCTCGCACTTGACACCCGTGGTTCATACGATTCAGGCCCACATCCTGCTCGCAACGTATCTGCTCCGTACCAACAATGTGCTCCAAGCCGACTTTCGCGCAAATGGCGCGGCCACCAACTTACTTCGCCACGGGCTGCACAAAATCCGCACGTCGCGCGCCGCGAGCTGCTCCGGGTCACAAATATGCGACGTCACTCTTCCGATGGACTCCGTGGAGGAGGGCGAGCGCATCCGCTGCTTCTGGGCTGTAGCCTTTCTACAGATGACCCTAGGCCTCGACTTCAACTTCGACAGCCTATTCTCTTTACTGGAATCTTTCGGCGCCGAGATCGATACTCCGTGGCCACTTGAGATTGCCGATTAACAAGGCGGGGATTTTGCCACCAGGCTACCTTGGTCAAGAGAGCATCGCCCACTTGATTCTGGACGACACGTTCCCGTCGAGTCCCGCGTGCATGTTGCAAGCAAAAGCCTCTGTTTTCCTCCACCATGTCTCGCAAATTCAAGGTAAGCGCGTTTCTCGAAAAATGGACAATATACCGATTTAACTCACAGTCAACCACACCGAATATTCTTCCCCGAAGATGAACTCCTACGACTGGCTCGAGTACAGACTCTCGCAGTTCTGGGACTCCTTCCCACCCTTGCCGGCCCTCCGCGACGAAGCCGATGTTGCGGCCCGTGCACTCGCCCTCACGCACGCCATCACGGCGGCCGCGGCAATCAAGCTCCGCGAAAGCCGCCCTGATGCCGGGAGCCGTTTGGCCCAGGGCAAGCGCGTCGCCGCCGCGCGAGGAATCCTCGCGTCCCTCGGCGCCTTTCACAGTGCAAACGTCCATCCTATCGTCGGGTCTCTCTATTCGATCGCTTGCCACGTCCTCTTGGAGGAGATTCGGGCGGCGCGAGAATTTCGTGAGGTGTGGGCTGAGAGTTTGGGACAGCGGATGTCTCCGCCGGCTTCGGATGAGGATCGACTCGTTGCGGATTTACGAGATGGACTGGTGACAATGGCTGTCTATGCCGCGGAAAGTTCGTTTATCGGTGCGTAGTGTGGTTCATTACCGCTCGATGCGACTGACAAGAGTTGCATTAGCGCACAAGTTCAACGTCCTGATGCAATACTATGCGTCGATGTAAAATCCCCCCTCCTGTTGTGTCGTCGCCCGCCGGTGAGCTCCCACACTTTGTAGCTCGTCAACAAAGTTAATTCTTTTTAAAGCCTCGATGCCCTCTAAATTATTTCACTTAACACATCTCCATCCCAAAATGTAATCCAGGCTACCACGAGTAGACCATGCACAAGCTTGCTATTTTCGGGGCGTATCAATCAGGCTCTGCATTTCAGAGCATCGGCTAGAGCGAGAGCCGGACGGGGACAGAGGCTTGTCAGTGCTGTCCGTTAACCTCGCTTGACAGACAGCGTCACTCGTAACCTTGTTCTATAAGCGCGGCCGTCGGATGGAGTTAAGGGGAATCCGGATTAAAAGTTCGGACGTGGGTAAGATCCTTACTTCCGCTCACAATTGCAAATCTGCAAATCTACCAAATCGGACATGGTTATTAACCACGGAGCCGTGAAACCGATGACCAAAATCTGCTAAGCCTATGAGTACCACTTCAATGAGCGGGTAATCAATTTGGGCTTTACCATTCCCAGAAATTGTGGGCTCGAGGCCGCTGATTCTCTTACGCCATGACACCGGGAAGCCAACATGTTTGAAGGAGGGTAATCGAGGCAACCGTAAGGGAGGTAGGTAAGTGTTAAAAATCTATCTCAACCATCCCGCCTCCCGGGACTCCCGCCCACGGTAAGACTGATTACATATATCCTCTTACACCCACAGCTGCGGGTTAGTATAAAAGGTGTTTACTTGGAAAGCAAGCACTCGACCTCGCAACCCAACACTCAGGATGCAGTTCTTCACCCTGTTCACTCTCAGCGCCATGTTAATGACAACTGCCTTTGCGCAGCGCGGCATTGGCGGTGTTCGGGCAGATGCCTGCGACCCCACCCCGCAGCTCCCAGCCCTGGATCTCTGGGCACAGAACCGCTTCACCACGATTGTCGAGGCTGCCAACGCCACGGCGCTCACCGCCGCGTTCAATGCCTTCTGGTCGAAGGACGTGAGCATCACCCTGAACGGAGTGGCCATCTCTACCGCCGACTACCAGGCAAAACGCATGGGCCGGGGCTACGGCGGAACCATTCAGTATATGGAGTCCATCGCGGTGCCGACGATGGCCAATTCGAGCGAGGTGCGAGGTACCACTAACTCTCTCCAAGAATGTTTTATTGACATGGACTTCGATGGGTAGGAAGGCGAGGTGTCCCTCTTCTTCAACAATGATATCAACGGATCGAACGTGACTTCGGCGATAAACCTTGTGTGCGTTCAGATATATATTCACAACAGGCTTCTCTGAATTTCTGTCATTCTAGCATCCGACCCGACCTGTCTGTGCCCGGCCCTGGTGCGCTTTCTCCCTGTCCTCATCCTCTCTCTTCTGACCGCTCGGCAGACAACAGGCGTGTGCAAGTCTTAGATCAGGTTCTGTACGGGCTTTAGTCTGTCTCCATTCCCGAGAATCCAGCGTTCGAGATTCGGAGCGTGCCGTGTAATGCTACCTACCTACCCGTTATACTTTTGTTCATAGATATTTATTGTAATTAATGGGCGTGTCCACTGTGATTCTGTGTCTAGTTCAAAGCAATAAGCATGATATCGAACGGCGGACGAAATGTGTGTACTGAGGATGTATCGTGCAAGCTGGGAATTGTAGTCCGAAACTTAGCCGCCAGTATGAGTCTCGCATTTGCCGGAGCGTTGAGTTCAACGGTGGGATAGGAATGCGGAAGTTCTGGAACCTCAAGGACGCCATAGAGCTGCGGCTTGCGCTTTGGACAGAGAGGAAGAGCCAGCGGAGTGGTGATACGGATTTTTTCTTGGAACGATGAGAGGGTTTTGCCCCGAGCGCTAGAGTAATTGAGAACGACAAAACAAAAGCAAAGGGGACGTCGAGGGGCGAAAGCCAGTTGGACCGATCCGGAAGTTGAGTTAATTCATCCGACAGCGCAATAGATTCCGAGTCAACGTTAGCAGCCCCACAAATGAGGCAGGATTCATACCTCGCGCGCATTCAGCCGAAGAGGGTATGGAGTATTCGAGAGCCTCTCAAATTCCTTCCAGCGTCGCCGCACGATTATAGGTGTGGCTCGGGACCAAGCGGCAGAAAAATGAGCAAGAGAAGGATACCCCAGGAGGCCTCCACAAGGAGAGATAAGACCAGATTCCACCGGAAGAGTGCAGCGCTGCGATTCCTTTTTTTTGGGGGGGTCGTGATCGTTGATCGGATTCGGGGAGAAAAGAAGATTCGATAAATAAGGGCATTAGGTTACAGTACCGGGGAGCATGTGAAGCATCCTACGCCAGCTGAAGATCTTCTTCCTTGATGATGATGGCAAGAGGCAAGCCGTGACTCAAGTCGTGACTGATGTGGCTGTCCACGATAACACAGCCCCACCTCATCATCTCCGCAAACCACAATGTCGTCCGCCAGGCCTCTCCCGTCCTCCGCCGGCGCGCAACTGTAGATGTGAATACGCCCTTCTAAGCCTTTAACCCTCTTGTGATTCCCATGGAATACGTAGCACAAATGAAGCTGAAGTAGACGGACCACTGGCCGGGGACAAGGGGCTCCCATTTCAAGAATGGTTCAATGTACCTCCCATATGGTCCAGTTTTTCCCTCTGAACATAAATGTATGTGGCATCCGGGTGCCATTTGAGCCCGTTTCCGAGGTAGAGACCAAAAGATTATTACTATATTTGGGCGTGGAGGTGTGTACGTGATCTAGTCTCTCGCAGCCAGACGCTTCAACCAGTGACGCTCGTACCTCGCTTGCTGAAGTCTGTTATTAACCGCGGGGGTCGGATCGCGTAGCCGGCTTATTACGCAATCTCACATAAGCAGAAATCAGTGGTTCCTCGATTCGGTCCTGCACGAAATCGACCAAGTTTAAGTAAGGACACAGTTGTCATGGGTACTATGAGCGCTCACCGTCTGACTTTTTTTGGTGAACTTTGAGCAAGGTTTAAATATTTGGGGCGTCAATCATTTGAGCAGTCGGCTTTCGGTCGGCTTTAGCCGGGCTTTTCACAAACTAGTTTTGAAGGTGTTTAGCAAAATTCTCAGCTGATAGAATAGTAGACAGAGGCCAGGAAACCATAATCATGTCCAAACAGAATAGAAAAACGCGTCCTTTTCGCCCAGGTTCGTTCGCCGCGAGTTCTGCTTACGTGAGATTACATAATAGCGCGGCTACGCGATCCGACCCCCGCGGTAACAACAAGACTATTCGTGATCGTACAGCCACACCCAATGCGGTCGCCATCAGTCCATCAATCTCTGCCGAGACAGCCCGAAAAATAAAAGTGGCTTGAACAAGAGTGAAAGTGGTCTGGAAAGACCTCAATTGTGATACAAGCATGAAGTGATTTGTGTCTGAGCCCAACCTTCTCACTCGTTGTGGGTTCTGAAGCGAAATGGTACATAGGGGACTTCCCAAAAAGGCAATTTCCCACGAGGGGGGGGGGGAGGGTCAAGCCACTAAGCTGAAAAAAAAAATTGAGTCGGGGTATATATTTCGGTTAATGGGATCCCCTTGGCCGGGGAAGAAAATTGCCGGACATGAGTCCGCGTTTTTTTTCTTGAGTGGTTCGCTTTGCTGCCCTTCTCTTATCTGTAAGCCTTAGGTTAATTGTTTTAGATCCATGCTCGATTTTGTTTTTCTGCGCAATTTTTGGCGCCGAATTCCGGGCGTCGGACCATGGGCGACCTATAATCCAGTGTTCGGACATCGCGCCGCCCTCGCCTGCGTTTCGCGCCGGCCAGCAGGTTCCCGGAGGCGCCAACCCCGCGGCATATCCGCGCCACGTCATGTAGTGGTGTTTGCGGAATTTTGGCTACAGCCCGTCGCACCCGTTTTCTTACCTCGAGACTGGCCGCCATGCAGTCGAATTCCGGCCGTGGTGTGCGTCTATCTTTGCATCCAAATCGGTACTAATATTCACTCAGGGATTCATGATTGAATACGCGGGTTTTAACTTCGCCGCGTAGCCGGGCGAATTTTACAACGCAGGTCCACAACCAGCGTCGGACTGCCTCACTCATGCTTCGCTTATGTGTTACCTTGGGCCATTCTTTCTTCCCTGCCGCCACCCCGAATATTCGGAAGGCATTCGCGCACCGTCCCGGGTTGGGATTGGCAGTCGCACGTCTGGTAGTGGGGGGACTCGGCGACTGGAGTCGCAGTCGCCGAGTCGTTGGAATTCTGCGTTATATTATCTTTCCCTTTTTGCCGGCCGGGCTCTTCGCCCGCGCGAAGCGATGGTTTACTTGCATTCATTCGCTGATCAATTTGCACTTATACTGGCGGGGTTCGTTCCTCTGCCTTCATCTTCATATAGGTGACACGCGGAATACGAGCTACACGCGACGTGGCGCTCGCGCTCCGATAACGACCTAAAGCTGGGTTGAATTTCTGGTCTCCTACACTGTTTCACCACTGGCACAAAACCAATTGGCGCTTTCACCTTTCTGAATTACTGGGTCTCATACGGCGTTGAACCCCGCTGTATAATCATGATACTTGTGCTGCGCAGTTGACCTCCGCGAAGGCCGCGCACATTCGACGGATGGCGAATGGAAGCGACTTGGATAATTGAAGTTCCGGTAGCACCTCAATGACCTCACGCGCGCACAGCCTTGGCTGCTCCGTCGTTGTCCTTCAATGCAGCGGAATTAAGAGATTTATTCCCGCTCACGAAACTACCAGATTGGTCTAATATGGTATTTAGAACCACTGAAGCTCGCCGCCGCGCGAAACCTGACACCGATGACCGAAATCTAATAAGTATCCCTTTTTAAAGATGGCTAAGACGGCCATCATCTGTTTCGGACCCACTATGCGTGCAAGCCACGCGGCGGTAGATTTTGAACTCAAAAGTAATTGAGGTATGTAATCTTGTCAAAATGTTAAGAATCGACTCCATCATCGCGCAATTCCGCCGCGGGACTCCCGCTCAGTTCGGTCACAGTAATATTGTTGATCCTTAACCACCCTGCTTAGCGTCACGCGGCGGGACTCCCGCCCATGGTAAGATTGACTGACCAGTTAGCTTTGGCGGAGTATAAAAGGTGTTGACTGCCAAAGAAATCACTCAGAGCACTCAACCTCACCTCACAGCCTAACACCTCAAATGCAGTTCTTCACCTCTTTCGTTCTCAGTGCCCTGCTCGTGGCAACTGCATCTGCGCAGCGCGGCCTCCTCGCTGCCCGCAACTGCACGGACGACGCCGCCCTCCCACCCCTAGATATCTGGGCAGAGACCCACCTCTCCGCTGTCGTCCACTCTAAGAACCCCGACGAGGTGGCCGCCGCGTTCGATGCCTTCTGGTCCGACGATGTGTGGATCACCTTCAACGGAGTGGCCACCTCTGCCGCCGATTACCATGCCAGGCGCATTACTCAAGGCTTTATTGTCACGTTAGACATTATGTATGCCGCCACCATCGCGGCGCCAACGGTGGCCAATTCGAGCCAGGTGCGGGATATTACCACTCAATCAAGCGCCATTTATTCACATGCACTTCAATGGGCAGGCAGGCGCGGTGGCCCTTTACTTCACCAATCAGATTGGAAACGTTACTGTCACCTCGATCATGAACCTCCTGTATGTTCAAAAGATTTCATCCTCGGCCAAAGGGCTTCTCTGATATTCTTCCTGTTTTAGTATTGCACCCGACCCATATCTCACCGGCAATGGTACACTTTCTCTGCCGTCCTTCTCTTTTTTATTCTGACCAACCCCGCAGACACCAGGCGGGTGTACAACATCAACCAGATCGCGGCGGGTCTCTAGTCTCCCTGCGCCGTTTGGACTAGAACTCCGTTCCCATTTCAACCGAGTCACGGTTTATAGTACTTAGAATACCTTATCGTGTTTGTTCAATGTGATTATGTGTCGGGTCGCAAAAGCTACCCGGCAGCATGCGCGCCGTTAAGCGTTTGAACCAGCTCGGTTCTTGCGTATCATGTTCTGCCGTAGACGAGCACAACCACAACGACCATACCCTGAATTGAAATTGCCCTCCTAACCTCGTTCCTATGGCAGTCAACAAACATTGTAAAAATCAAACGCGCCCGCGGATTGAGTTGTTTTGAGAGAAAGATTGAAATCAGGTGGGCAGGCCTCTGTCGAGGATAGAAACGTCCAATACGTCCCAGAGGTAAAAAAAAGCGCGGCCAGGAGCGGGAAGTCTTTGCTGGTCTGATGGCTGAGTTTCATTAAGATGTCGAAATCAACGCCGCAGAGAACAACGATGACGGTTTAAGTCCTCAGAGTGCGAACAAGTGGTGCGATTTCAACGCGAAGAGGCCCACTAGCCAGCCCAAGAACACATTGAATTTGAGGATCGTGCTCAATTTCCCCCAGAGAAGTTTGATGCATCCTTCCGAACGCGGGTCCAAAGTCAAACTGAGAAATACAAGCTTCCATTGTGGTCCTGTGATGTATAACCACACCAGCGCGCGCACGTACAGAACATGTTCATTTAACAAAGCACCACGTCATGAAATGGCGATGAATCGATGAAGGGGACTCTGCAATCAACGCGTAGTTTTTTTTGTAGAAGCCCTCCATGTTGGACGTCGCGTCTGGGCCCGGCCATTGCACGTGATCGCGAGTATTTCGCGCGCTTTCCAAGTTGCGCGTCGTTTGCGCGTCAATTTTGCCTAAACTCGGCTGCTTCCTTGGCGGACATCGGTAGTAGCCTAGAAGTGACTGAGATACACAGTCGCCCACGCAAAAGGTTCCGCGCGTTTGATTTTTGCAACGTCTGTGACGTCATAGTTTCATACCGTTGGTTTCAAGTTGAACACCCGAGTCGGGAGTGCGCAAATCTCACGGCAGCTCTTCAACGGACACCCGAGTCGTTGCAGCGGCATTAAGATATGTACTTCCGCTGCCACTCAAGCTCGGCGGGCTGAAACGATGACCGAAATCTACTATGAGTATCACCTTTTCAATTGAAACATGGCTAAATGGGCCGCCATCTATTTCGCAAGATGAGGGTACCAAATCTCGCCTCTACCATTGCCAGCTCGGAGGCCACCCATTTATTCTCTTACTCACTTACTCCCGGAACCAGCATGTCGTAAAAAGGTGCGCGAGCCGCGGGGCGGTAGATCTTGAACTCTAATGTTAAAGATCAACCCCAACCATTCTGCTTACCATACGGCGGGACTCCCGCCCAGATCGGCGATAGTCCGGTTGCCAATCCCAACCATCCTGCTTACCGACCTGCAGCGGGGCTCCCGCCGCAGTTATGGTAAGATTGATTATGCCCTGCTGTGACTTGATCCACTGACACAAGTCAGCTCCGGCTGAGTATAAAAGGTGTTGGCTTTGGAAGAAAGCACTCAACCTCACCTCACAAATTGACAACCTCACACCGAGAATGCAGTTCTTCACCACCTCTTTCGTTCTCAGTGCCCTGCTTGTGGCAACTGCCTCTGCGCAGTCCGGCGCTCTCCCAACGCTGCACGAGTGGGCAGAAACCGCCATCACCGGGGTTTTCACGGCGACCAGCCCCGCGGCCCTCAACGACGCGTACGAGCTCTTCTGGGCCGACGATGTGTCCATCGTCTTGAATGGAGTGGCCATCTCTACGAAGGAATACTCCGACAGACGCTCGGCTCAGGGCTTTAACGGCACCTCAACCATCCAATTTTCCGCCTCCTTTGACCAGCCGACGGTCGCCAATTCAACTCAGGTGCGCGGTTCCACTAACTCACTCCGACGATGTTTTATTCACTGGACTTTGCTGGGCAGGCGGGCTTGGTGTCGCTCTTCTTCACCAATGCAGTCCCGGGGGCGCCCCCCGTCGTCTCGACGATGAACCTCATGTGCGTGCAAAGATGCTTAGACTCATCACGATTCCTCAGACAATGAACTTATTCTTCCTGTTGTAGCATCCGACCTGATCCATTTGCCAAGACCGCCGGTGCGCTTACTCTCTCGCCCTTTTCCCATTTTTTTTCTGAGCCGCTCCGTAGACACCCGGCGCGTGTATTTCATAGATCAGGTTGCCGCAGCCAAAGTCTAGTGCCCCCACCTGGTGGAAGTTGAATTCCGGTTGCATTTCCCACTCACGGTTTAGAACACATAGATATTTATCGTGCCTAGTGTGGCTGTATGGGCGGTATACTGGAAGAACACAATGTCGCTGTATGACGTATATATGGCAGACATGGTGTCTCATAATTAAAATTTCACAATATGCAAGGTTTCCGTGGCAATCCGCCACAATGTTCGAAAGTAACGCGATGCGAAACACGATGTGTCTCGTTCACCTGGAATAAAACGAATGCGAAATTTCTGCTGAAAAAATGCAATGGGGCAATCGAGTCTTGATTCGAGTCTACAGTGACGGTGGTTCGGAGGCACTTTTGACTTTCCGCCGCAACGTGGTTTCCAGATCGGGGAATTATTTTCGGCCAACTCTCGGCGCTATCATTCCAATCAATCAGCGCCGAGCTTCGCCATTTGTGGCCGCTCGCCAATGTCTTTCTTCTTCCACCCTCACCAGAAGTTTGAATCCGCTGGGGCAGAGAATTCTCCAGAGAATTTCGGGTAGACACAGCTATGCGAGCTCGCGTAGAGTTGGTAAATGTTGGGTACAGCTGTTTTCAAAAGTTTGTAGGGGTTTCGTAAAATGTTGCTGTTCGATTTCTGCTTACCGCTGTTTACCGTTGTCGTCGCTCCACACCCCACACCTAAGCCCCGTCGCTGCTCGGCACTCCGCTTCCGGGAGTCGGGCTCCACAAGTTGGTGACAGCCGACGCTAGCCGACGATTCACCACCAAGCACTGGTAAGCAAGAAAATCGAGCACCGCTGATTTACGAAACCCCTACAAACTTTCGAAAACAGCTGTAAACGTTAGCGGTGCTCTGATTCGATTATTAATATCATCGCCTGCGCCCAGTGTAGTAAAGTCTTGGTGTGGACTACCTTTGACTCCTTGAGATGCTAGTCTATCGCGCAAGTTCCATGCTCCTGAACTGAATTAAAGTTGTAGTGGTTCAATGTTTGACAGGTTCAACATGATTTTTCTGGATGAATATTCACGCCGCCGAATATTCGACATTATTGCGAGGGTAACTGCCTGCTCCCGAGCTCACTGGCAGGGTTCAAACGGTATCATGGACTTGGAGAATTCTCCTATCCACAGTTATCTCTTCCTTTATCTTGATCATCTCCTACCATGGCAGAACCTAGTCCCCCATCCCGAGAGAATTGCTGCACAAGGGAGAGGGCACTTTCGACGCGTTAGTGCGCGACGCGTCGTTACCAAACGTTTTCTACCCGAATTCTCCCATCATTCTACGCGAAATTCTACCCGAAGGTCTCGCATCCTATACATGAAAAGACAACGAACCAAGCACGTGAATATCACCTGATATGTCAGGTGATATAAGTCACGGGGCAATTTCCGCGGGTCGCACGAGCGTTAGCGAGTGCGCAAAATCAGGAACAAAGACTGCGGGCAATACCAGGAATAAGCAGTGTGCGGGGAGGCTCCGTGACGAAGGCACGGGTGAATAAAGCTAGTCAATTCTACGCGGAGTCTACGTGGAGTCTCTAGAGACACATGATCCCAACGGATCCAAAGCTCTCACCCTCACCGTCCTCCTTGTTGCGTATCTATTTCACTGCTCATCGACACCCATTAACCCCGCATTCGCTACCAACCTCAGGTCTGCATCCTGCAAGCGCGACCATTTGATCCGGCTCGCCATCTTGCTTTTGTTACTTTCTGCATATCTTCGACCGCCCCTCGAAGCCTCGCTTACTCTCATGTACATTTTTCACCATGTTATATGTCCCCAGGGTGCATCATATCTATCTTGGGTCCTCTTACTAGTGTACTGTAGTGTGTACTGCAGTACTTATTGATGTTACACTTAGATAGTAGTATGTATGGAGCTCGTCATGCAGGCTTGGGGCTCATTTCTGTAATCTCTCAGTGCAACTGGCTCTTAGGAAAAAACTTTGCGCAACTGCGACCGAACGATATTTGTCTGCGACTCTGCAAATTTAAGCCACTTGCGGCAAGTTCGGCAGGTCTGATGTGCCGTCGATCATGCCAAAAATAATTTCCTGATCGGGACGTCACGTTGCGGCGAAAGTACAAAAGTGTTCGGAGGTGGGACCGCCATGATGATCATGCCATCGGATCAGTAGGACCCTCTCAAGCCGGATTTGGACAGTTGGCTATCAGTCGGACCTGATGAACCTAGACTTTCTTGCTGGTGTAGTGCAATACAGTGAATTGTATTGGTCCCTTTTCTGTCTTCCCCAATGTCGAGTCTACGGCATTTACGGTTCACGTGCTGCCCGGCAGCTGACATTTGTCCGCCGCAGCGGCACAGGCCGGCCGAGACGAGTAATTGAGCCCTCAACACGCAATAAGTCTGGCCTTCAATGCAGATGTCTACGTGGCCGGCCGTCGCATGCCTGCCGACTCGGATACGCATACAAGGTAGACGAAGTTGATCACCTTCAACGGTGAGAGTATGCCAAAGTCTAATAATTATCTGTGTTGTAGAAACCTTTTTTGCAACATATTTCTTTTTTTATTGTTCAAGTGTTTATGCGGCAGTATACCGCCCGATGGTATGATTATGGAGAACTTGAGGAGAAAGTTCGGAGTCGTGGAAAACTTGAGTAGAGAGAATGTGGTGATGCCTCGAACCGGAACCTCCTTCCCAACAAGATAACATATACGTAGATCTGCCCCAATGAAGCGAGGACTGTAGTGAGACTAACCTACCAAGTAAAGTTCAGAGCGTTATGAGAGGAATCGGATCCTCCTGACGGCCTACGATCCTGCCCCATAAACGCTGCCAAAAGCTACTTCGTCGTAGCTTCGTTGGCACAGGGGTATCCACCTCGTTCGCGGTGTTATCGCTGTATTTGAACTGAAGAAGCCCAGTCGCCTCGAGAAGGGCCAGACGCTTCTTGATGAGCGGTACCGCTCGCTCGTAGGGCGTCACGACGTCGTACGCGAACGGTCCGCCACATATGTCGAATACCACGGCGGAAAGGGTGCTGGAAGCATATGCCATCAACGCCGTTTGAATTTCCTCCCAGTGGACGTCAAGATACCCCTGGTTGAGACGCATCCCGAACGATATGGTGGAAAGACGTGGAGAGGTGATGTGCGAGAGCATAGCGATGACACCATGACCGAGATCGTGCATGTGGTGTTCAGTGAAAGCCAGTGTGGTAAGTACAGTGCACGGGCGCAGCAAAACGACGTCGTCTAAAACTTCAGTTTGAGCAAAAGAAATCTGTGTTCAAGTTGCAGATGAACATACGCAGTTGAGGCGAGTGTAATTCAGAGAGATACAGCCAAGGCAGCTCAAGATGGCGCAGACTGCCCCCAATCTTGGACAAGAGTGCGTTGATCGTGGGGGGCTCCGCTCCGAGTGAAAGAATCCGGAAGCTATCCACCGTGAGTTCTGCCGACTGAGTTGCCATCCAATGAATAATGGCATGCGCGGGAAATTGGTCGAGTGCCAGATGTCTGAGACGCCACGAAGGCATCTGAATCTCGCGGTCGAGTACCCTGATCGAGCGTTGCGTATAGCACTGGGAGACACTTAGGAACTCGAGCCGAGGAAATGAGGCGATGAGCTCGACCATCATCTCGGTTGTCGCAAATTTGCAGAAGTGCAAACGCAGTCGCGAGATAGCTGTCCAGGTCGTCGTAGCAAGGTTATCTGGTCCGCTCCCGAAATAGCTGCGGGAAAACTCCAGGGTGTTTAGATTGGGCAACTTCCCCGCCAATACGGGAAGCGGGCTTCATGGGTTCAATTGCGCGCGGGAAGCCACCGAAGTATTGGCCTTAGTGATGTGCAGCGCATGAATGTAACTGGCCAGATGGCTTCTTTCTTGGAGGAGGGCGAGGAAGGGGGTAATGGTTCGGTGCAATATATCCACACGACTGAAAAGAAGCGGTTGCGCGTAGGTTGCCCAGCTTCGACAGACGCGACATAAGATTCGCAGCCGAAGGATGTCGCCCTGGAATTGGTCGATGACAAGAAATTCGATTTCGAGTGAAAAGCCGGCGAAGGGAGGATCGACGCTACAACCGATTGTTAGGCGAGAAAGTTTTCAACTGGTGAACAGCCTACCTTCTGCGGCGTAGGGATGGAAGGACCATGGACGTTATAGGACATCGGAGGCCCAGTGCAAGTCAATTTAAATATACTGCGGCACCGCCTACGTGTCAATAGTCGTTGTCAGTTGTCTAAGGTCCTAAAGATGAACCGCCATAGCGGTACACGACGGCGTACACAGCAAAAGGCTTTTGCTTAAGTGCTTTATACGCCGCCGTGTACCTTTGCTGTGTACGCCGTCGTGTACCGCCACGTTGCACACAACAAATACCAGCGGCGGCATCTCGGTGAAAATTCAACAACAGCTGAAGCTTGCGATTAGAGGGCACCAGAGGGCGAACTCGATGAAATATCGATGAAAGCAAGAAGCAGGAGGAATCGCCGTCCGAGTCGGATCTTCGCCGGTTCCGCCGCTGCCGCCCGGTCCGGATGTGCTAAGTTTCTTTAGCTTTGGAGTTTTTCTGTTTCATAGCTGCTCTCGCGTAGATTCGCGCTCTTCCAACTAACCTGCGGCAGAACGCTTCCAGAACGCAGGAATTTTTCAGATGCCAAATTCACAGATCCAACACACTTTTTATTTCGCACATGAATTCCGCACGAAGCAGCCTATTCGAGTCGGTCTAATCGGAATGTGGGACTAGACTGACCATACCGATTTTACGTTACCTTTGGATTCGTTATGGTCCTTCGTTGTTATTATTTCGCGCACGGGCTGTTTTTCGTATAGACTAGTATTAGTACTTACCGCCCGATAAATTCAACTTCAATCGGGCCCTCCCAGGCTAAAAGGACGAAACTCGCCCAAGGGACCTCACCGTATGGTATTCAAACACCTCTGTCCGCGAAATTCAACTCATTTTACTAGTTCAACATTAGTCCTTTTTCAACTTGAATTGTAAAATGGTAAATTAGTTCAAGAACGCTCCTTCAAGCAACTCCCATCGAGCTGAGGCCCTTCCCTAGGGGCATCGATGACTCGGGGCTCAAATTGGGTCGAACTGAGTCAAAGTTTACCTCTGTTTACCTGTCTTTGTCCTCCACGTGACCCGTACGTGACGACAAAAATTCACAACACTAGGGCCTCAATTTAATGGGGGTTTAAGTTAGTTTTGGTAATTCAAAGTATAATAATTGATTTAATGCGACCGAAAACCCGATTTGATACTTTAGATTTAAGGCTCAGCGAAATCTAATCACTAATCTAATCTATCATAATGCAAATAATACTGGACTAAACTTGAAGTATTGCCAGACTTTTCCCGAGCCACAAAATGCAATATGAAAGATAATGAATAAAAGGTCTTGAAACAAGTTCCAAAACCTCAAGTTTAAAATCTCATTTAAAAGTGTTTGAAACTCGACACCAAACTTAAGGTTTAAAACAAAGTTGAACTCCTCTGTAGATGACCTGTGGACTGCCGGCAAGGGTAAATAGGGAGCTATCTCCCTTGTATCTATTTACCTTTGCCGAAGATGAATGACGACGGTCCGCGGATCATCTACAGAGGAGTTTAAGGTTGTTTTAAACCTCGAGTTTTGTACTGAGTTTCAAACACTTTTAAATGAGATTTTAAACTTGAGGTTTTAGAACTTGTTTCAAGACCTTTTATTCATTATCTTTCATATTGCATTTTGTGGCTCAGGAAAGGTGTGGCAATACTTCAAGTTTAGTCCAGCAGTATTTGCATTATGATAAATTAGGTTAGTGATTAGATGTTGCCGAGCCTTAAATCCGAAGTATCAAATCGGGTTTTCGGCCGCATTAAATCAATTATTATACTTTGAATTAGCAAAACTAACTTAAACCCCCATTAAATTGAGGGCCCAGCGCTGTGATTACACTCGACGATCATGTCGGGCGAAAACTACGACCACGAAGGACTCGAGGGACTATCCCAGCTCCCTCAAAATCTCAACCATATCTCCATTGCGGGACGACGCGCCGCGCTGGCCAAAATCAGATTGCAGATCGCTCGCCACGAAAAATCAATCTATCGAGCAAGCTATCGAGGCACTGGAGGAGAACGCGAACAAACTAGAGGCAAACCTCGATCTGGTTGTTTACCCTGTCTTGACACTCCCGCCCGAGATTACGTCCAAAATCTTCCTCCAGTGCCTCCCAACGCATGGCCGCGTGGAGCCGTCTCCTTCCCGAGCACCGCTCCTCCTGACGCAGGTTTGCCACCATTGGCGGCAGGTCACTCACTCCACTTGTGGCTTATGGAGTTCCCTCTACATCTCCCCTACGTTCCAAATCGACGCCGCTCCCTGGGCTGTGGTCGCGCGCGACGATAGCGCTTGTGCGTTGCTTCAAACTTGGTTTCCTCGCGCCAAGGCCTCCCCCCTTTCGTTGGGACTCGATTTCGGGACGAGGAAGATGTCGCCGAGGCTCATCGATATCCTTTTCTCATTCGCCTCTCAGATCGAACGGTTGGACCTGCATCTCGAAGCTGGTCAGTTTCAAGAACTGCGCCCCCTTCGCATCGCCTTTCCCCGCCTCCACCACTTTGCTACCCAAAATTACAATGAACCCGATGTCCCGGATTTCCTCGAGCGTGTGCCCTCCCTTCGGGAGCTCCGGCTCCTCGACTCGCACGGTCCGGTCGACTTTTCCTTGCCACTTCTGACCCAGTTGGAGATATCGACAGAGATTTCCCATTCCAGGCTCCATCGCATATTGAGGGACTTCCCCTTCTCACAAACCTCTGCTTCGAACTAGAAGATCAGTATATTCAGCTCGAGAGCGTAACCCTTCCGCCCACGGTCTGTCCGAACCTCCGGTCTCTTCGCTTGGTGTCAGGTGTCGCTGTCTCTGGGCTATGCCTCATGACGTGTCCTGGTCTTCAAGAGCTCACCCTCCCTCACTTGTCGACCTTGGAGGACGTCGAGCAATTTCGCACCCGGTCCTCCTGCACAATCGGGCTTCTCACGATTTCGTTCGATGATCCCGACATGCCCGGCGAGGACATGATGCTACGCGGAGTTCTACCGTGGCCGCACACTTTTCTGGCCTTCTAATTACATTTGTAAGTTGTTCACTCCCGAATCTCGACCTAAACTAATGCTCCTCTCAGTCCCGGATCTCTCGCCGTGTTTCCCGTGATATTTTGAGTAATCTGATCTGATGTTTCACTGCTATCTGCCTCTACATGCAGGCCCACACTGAGCAAACCTTGAAAAAAATCCGTTCCCACCCAAGGGGGTACCGGCATTCAAACCGGCGACTAAGGGCCGGTTAGTTAGTCCGACCGAGAGGTCGGAAAAAAAAAATTGACCCTCCAGGATTTTGGTTGAAATTAGCCTTGGTGCTCTCAAAAACAGTCTATATGTGTCTCCTACACTGGCCAAGCCCTTGTAGCTTTCTGTACCTTTATCTGTAAGCGAAGTCCCAATACGGAAGGCATTGTGTTGTGTTTGGCTGTGGCTTCCCTCTGCTTCTCCCGCATCACGGTCACTGTCAGACGGAATTTTCTCATGTCCAGTGTAGTGCGTGATTCTTGCCAGTGCTATTTCAATCTTGATTGAATTAACTCTTACAGCTTCCTTCCTCCGACGCGTCTGGCGCTGCCGCAGCACTACCCGTGGTGGATGATGAGGGTTTTGTCGTCTGCCCGGAGTGCGGGGAACGCGTGAATTGTGGACCTGCCGGGATCAATAACTTTTTCAAGCGGCACAAACCTGGCATCTCACAAGTGTGCAAGACAGCCAAGGCAAAAAGGGATAAAAAACCGCGTCAGGACGGTAAACTGTCCGGCTGGTTCACCCAAAGAGCTCCCCTCGTTCCCTCGACGGTGGTCGCACCAGCACCCATTCCCCCTGTCAATACCAGCCCCCCTCTCCCTCCACCTTCCATCAATCCCGCCTCCGTCCCATCTGCGTCATCAAATGTGCCCCAAAGCCTCCTCGACCAACTCCGAGAAGCAATCAGAAACCTACCGGCCACAGTTCCTGAAGCCTCGGACTCGGATGTGCTTGCCACCTTCGGAGGTGATCCCGCCCAAGTTGTAGATGCAAAAGTGCCAGCGATCGAAATCTACGAACATTTAAACCCGCTCTTCCACGCGGCGCTCGGCTGGAGTATGTCCGTGGAAGACACGGCCCAAATGTTAAGGCGCGGTCAGTTGGGTCTGGATGGCCTGCTACGCTTCATCACGTATTTTGTGACCCAGCGCGGCGTTCGCGAACAAGATTTTGCGGCCAAAATTCAACAAATCTTGGACGCAATAAATTTCCTGTAAGTTCCTGCACTGACTTTGGGTCAAGTCTTGTTGCTCACATTGAAACAGAAGCCCTGTCATCCCATCCAACGTTCCTTTGGATCCAACGACACCCCCCGCCGCCGACGAAGACGAGATTGAATTCATCTGTCACAATGCTGCCCCCGTTCTCCCTCGCCGATGCGGCGGCTTTATCTTCCCCCTCAAGGAGAATCAAACAATTTCCGATGCATATCCAATTCAAATGCACGACAAGGGAGGCTTACCCTGGGACTTCGGTGTTCGGCGTCAAATCCTTTATCTCACGGCGCACTCTTGCGCAGGAACGCGCCGCCCGGGTCATAAAAACTGTGATCCATGCGCAAATTTGGGGAAGCATAACCTGCTGAAAGGCATCATCGGCCGCAACGGAGACGGTGTTCATGAGAACGCTAACCTCTTGTATCAACCGACGACGGCGCTCATCGGTATCGCGCAGAAGAAGAGCACCATGATCCAAAACCTGCGGCTCGGAGTTTTGAACAATTCCCGCAAGCTGCTGACGCAGTCTTCCTCGTTATCCGATTACAAGCGCTTCGTCGTTGCAATCGGGAGCGGGGAAGTCAAGCGGGTCGATCGAGTTGTCGATGCCTGCGTTAGACAAAAGCGCGGGATACGCGGCATGTTTGATGCTTACCTCCGCGCCGCGAAGGGACTCTGGAAGCCAGCAAACACTGAAGAGGAGGAGATGTTTGGTTTGGTTATGCTAAAACTGGCCGGGGTGCGCGTCACCGAAATTGCGCATCGCGCTCTCGGTCTCCCTGGTATCACCACCCTACGAAGCCGGATGATCACGCCACCGCTCACTGCCTCGCCCGGCGCGCCGCAAATCGAGGAAATTCAGAAAAATATCGAAGCTTGCTTTGGCAGTATTGCTGATACTCTCGTTGCGAAGCGGGTGGTGCATCAGATTGTCATGTTCGACGAAATTGCCACGGAGAAGCGCATTCGCTGGGATGCGCGAACAAACCATTTTCTTGGGGTTTGTCGCCAGCACGCTCACAAAGTAGGGCTCGAGTTCAACGGCGAGCGGGATCTTGATGAATTGCTTGATGCTCTGAAGAAGAAACCAACCGCCGACGGGAAATCAGATTCTTTGGTTCACAACGCCGGCGAGGTTCGTCGATTTGTGATCACGCATATCCCTCTCTCACCTTATTTCACTGTACCAGGTCACTGTGGCTGCTGTGGGGATTATGAGTGAGGACACCCGGCTCTACTCGGCGCGCCCGATCCTCATCTCCGGGGATTGCAAACGCGAATCCGGGGCGGAGCATGCCAGGAAGGTTTTGAATCCCGTTATCAGCGCGCTCGACAGCCGAAAGGCGCTCACAACTCTGCGAACAATCTGTCTCGCGTCTGACGGCGAAACCCGCCGAGGTACTGCATTCATGATCAAGACCTGGAAGCGCACGCTCCCGTCCACCTCTCCCATTTACAAGCTTCTCAAAGACCTTAAATTCATGAACTTCATGGTTGGCGACGATGATTTGACCGGAGACAAGGATCCAAAGCACGTTGATAAACGGCTCCGAAATGGCATCCTCCGGGAACGCGGTATCCGAATCATTGGCATCGACCTCACTCCCGGAATTATCCGCACCCATTTTCAGTCCGCCGGCCACAGCGTGGATCATATTCGGTCCGTATTCAACCCCGAGGACAAGCAGGATGTTCGTCTCGCGTTCGACATGCTGAAAGACATTTGGTCGCTGCCACCTTGTCCTGTCGGTACCCATCCTGGTATTTCGGCCGCTAGGGAGGCGCTCCGAACACTTGGAAAGCTTCTCTTCCATTTTGTTTCCCCTTACATCTGCGTCGATTATTCACTCTCGGAGCAACTCGAGCATTTGAGTGCAGCTGCTCATCTTGCACTTGCGCTCTTTCGACGCGACGGCAAGCACTTCATGGCGTCCCTCCTTTACACGGACATCATGATCATCATCAAGAACGTCTACTTCTGCGTTGCGAAAGCCAAGGTCGATGATCCTCTGGGGAAATTTTGGTTAATTCTACTGGGCACCGATCGACTAGAGGAGCTCTTCGGCATCCTTCGAACGATGATCGGTAACGACGCTAACTGTGATGTACTCCAAATCCTCGACCGACTCCGGGGAACTACGGAGGTCTCTACTATCCTCACCAAATACCCTCACTGGGACCGCTCTCCTCGTCGTCTCCGTCTGCCTGCTATGACCAGAGATTGGACGGTTCTCCCGGATAAAGTTGACCACATCAAGCCTGCGTCTGTCCGCGGTGACATGCGCGTCCAGGAGGTAACTCCTCTAACATGCTGGAAACGCGGCCGTGACCTGGTTGCGCTTGAATGCCCGTGGGCGGCCGAAATCCTCGCAGATTTGGACACTGTGGCGGAAATCAATATACTTGCCCCCCATGGCAAGGATAGTTTCGCGGATCTGGACCCCGATGATAACGAGGACGAGGAAATTGAGTCTGCCGCCGGTCCCGCGGCTCCCCCTCATGCGTTGTCAGTCGAGCTCGAGGAGGCGGCCGAGGACGAGCTCCAGTCTCTTGACATCCCATCACCGTTGCGCACCCCGGCGACTATCAGCCATTCGATTACCGTCGACGGTCAGCAAGTCCGAAAGGCGAAGGCGTTATCGCAGCGCCTGAAATACGGTAACAAGAAGATCTCCACTGACCGTAACCGTCGTGTTGCGGGGATTGCGCGGCACGGCGACTCTTCTGGACTCGACTCCGGGATCACCGAGTTCGACTCAATTTTTGGGGGCCCATGCCTCATGATTTCAGACGTCGTTGCTACGCTGGTGGGCTGCGAAGGGCACATATTCCTCTGTCTCGGCGAGGTAAATGGGATTTACCTTAATTCGGAGTCACTCGACAGTATCGGCCTCGATGTTCTTCCCGAACAGACTGTCCACGTTTCGTTCCAGTTTCTCAAGCTCATTCCAGCCACCACACTCGACGACCCGGATTCGAAACATGACTGGAAATCTGCGGGCTCCCTTGGCCAAACACTCAAGGTGGCGGGTTCTATGGTTCAGCCGCTGGATCCGACTCTTTCCACGGCGCACATCGGGCACCCTCATTATCTCTTTGAGAGTAATGCGCTGCGAATCCTGACAGCCAGCCTTTTCGAGCAATTAACACCACAGAAACGTCTACTTGTACCATCCGTCAGTAGCAACAAGTTCTATCCCTACCGAGAGGGCGGAGGTGCGTGAAATTTCGTGTCTCCGAAATTTTCTCGCAAGTTTAACGATGAGAAAATTCAGGGCGGGCCTGCTTTGTGTGCGAACGAGACAATAACTCTAGAGATGTCGACGTTCCGCATACTTGCCCTTTGTGCCCTCCGAACACCCCGCTCGATCCGGGGCAGGGCCCACAGGTCCTAGCTCATATGGCCGCACACATCCTCTTTGACCCCAAGATCGACAGGTCTATGCAGCCCTGTGGCATCTGTCTCAGTCCCGCGCCCGTGTGCGAGTTCTACTTGTCAACAACTGGGAAGACCAATATCGTTTGGACAAGGACGAAGTGTCCGAATTCAGCTATACACTTCCGCTACTCCAATGCCGCCAATTCCACCGAAAGCGCCCCTAGTTCTAACGTTCCAGTAAAGTGCACGCTCTGCGTACCTGCAGCGCCCGCACCCTGGCGGTACAATTTCCTCTACCATCTGCGTGATGCTCATCCCACAGCGCCCGAAGACAAATATGCTACAATTTGGACACTTGGCGCAAATGAGACCACAAATTTGAAGAAGGTCTGGCGCAACATTACCAAGGGTGTTCCAATTCCGAAGAGACGTGAGCCGAAACAAACAGCTCTCGTACTTTCCGAAGCGCACAACTCGAGATTGAGCATGCGGTGAGTACTTATTTGTCTACTAATCCGAATACCCACTTACAGTATGCAGTGGCGAGGCCGTAGTTCACTTCACGGACGTCGAGCCACCCGCGCCCATGGACGAGTCGGACGATGAAGGTGTTTTTCCGCTGCCCTCCACGCACCAAGTTGAGGTAATGCGGCCTACCGCCGCAGACAATTCCGTGCGTGTACCTCAATCTTCAACTGCTGGGCCTAAAACTCAGAATTTAGATACCGGTGGTTGTTCCCCTCAGCAACGAACACGGTGATGGAAATATGGACGGCGAAACCACTCACCAGGCTGTCGAGACCCCATCCGAATCCTCTTTCCCTTCCTCCACTGACACCGACTTGCCGTTTCACGATGATGCAACACCGCCGCCGACTGATCAACTGGTCGTTCCAGACAGCCCAGTGGTTGAACTTGGTCGCGGGAAGCGTAAGCGGCCGACTCGAAACCTTGATCCTGAGTGCCTTTGCGGAATTCCCGTTGCCGACGACGACTCGGAGAAAATTAAATGCAATCGTCATGGTTGTGAGACCGTATGGGTACGTATTCATGAAATTTACTTACCCTAACTAACAGCCCTTCACAGTATCATCTTGCTTGTGTCGGGATGGAGTATGCCGTCCACCACTGGACTTGCGAGTCGTGCGCTTCTTCTGCGGGTGGTTCTCGGCCGCTCAGGCGCCTACGGAGGGATTGAGAATTCACGGGGACTCGAGACCTTATTATTACCTGCCCTCTAAACAATGCTACTTCGTTCAAGGGTCCCGCAGTAAGATATGAAGGAGAGATGGCGGGGAAAGAGTTGACCGGCGTTCAAGTACGTAACAAATTACTATATATGGAGCGTGGGAACGTTACGTTAGTTAGTTAGTCCAACGCTCGAGGTGGAAAAAAGAAAATCGGCCCTATATCTTTTTTTCGAATGCCGGTACCCCCCTTGTTCCCACCAAAATTGCCACCGTCTGAGAAAAGGTTCGCCATTCGGTTAGTAGAGAAACTTGGTTCCATTGAAGGGAAATCGTTATGAGCTATGGAACTAATCTTAGGCTCTGTGATTCTCGGCGCATCAATGTGGGCGCATCATAATCGGAACATCATTGCGCCTGGCGACTAAAGTACCCGAAGCCGGAGTACATTTGATCCAAACACTTCACACTTTCACCCTGCTTTCACCATTGTCCCACCAACACAGAGATGCCCACGAGCCTACCCCGCACAACAAAGGCTCTCGTGCTGGAAAAGCTCACTCGAGCGCGCCCGCCGCTCCTGTACGATGCCGCCGTACGAGAGCAGTCAATCCCCACCCTCGAACCTGGCCAGGTTCTCGTCAAAATTGGCGCAGTGTCATTCAACCGTCGGGATGTATGTGCATTCCACTCCTTGACTCCATTCTCTCTCCTAACTGTACCCTGATAACGTAGTTCTGGATGCGCCGGGGCTTGTACCCCAGGATTGTAGATGGCAGCACCTTCGGGTCCGATGGCGCTGGGACAGTAATCGCCGCCGCAGATCCAGCCGACCCGCTCCTCGCGCAGCGCGTGTTCCTTACGCCGATGCGGGGCTTGGAGAGCGATCCAACTGGCCCCGAATCCGAGTATGCGTACTGTTTAATTTTATTTTATATACGCCGCACCGAGGAGCTACATCTAACTTCGATGCATACAGGTTTGGTATCCTCGGCGGCGGCTCGGTGCCCCCAATCGGGACTTTCGCGGAGTACGTCGTCGTCCCACGCATAGAGGTCATCCCGACCCCCACGCACCTCACCGACGAGCAAATTGCTGCGTGGCCCCTGGGCGGACTCACTGCATGGAGGTAAGCACGCCGCCGCCAACTCTGCTGTATTCACTCCACGCGGAGCGTCTCTGATCCACTCTGCCAGGGCGATCGCTCTCGCGCAAATCTCGCGCGGGGACATCGTGCTCATCACGGGGATCGGGGGCGGCGTCGCGATCCTCGCACTCCAAATCTGCGTGGCGATGGGGGCGCTGGTGTATGTCACCTCTGGAAACCAACAGAAGATCGACAAGGCCGTGGCGCTCGGTGCGAAGGGCGGGCTCCTTTATACTCAAGGTGGGCAGAGTCAGAGCGAGGCCCCTAAAAAACGAGATACGGTCGCTTCCGGGGGAGCGGCGGACTCGTGGGCTACGACGTCGCGGGAACATGGCGAGCTGAAGGATAAACTGCGGTGTTCTGCAAGATTTTGATGTGAACGGTGGAGTTCGAGTCGTTCTATCGGCGAAAATGTAGCCCTATCCCGCTGCTTGACAAGCAATTATTAGTTGTGCCGCGCAGTTTTTTTTTGGAATATTCATGTACCTCAGCAATATCTCACCACTATTAAAGAATACTTCGTACTCCGAGGAGTTTCGATAACGGCTCTCCGAGAAATCGGCAAGCGAGAATCCTACAGTAAAAAAACAAATCATTATTCGTGCTGGCGGCAAACGCCCCCTCGCGAAGCCACCCCAGGGGTAGGTCGTGCTATCAACCACTCTGACGCTCTAGGTTCGATATAGTCTCCGTCCACATCCATGGCGGATATCTTGCCTTCGTTACGACGACACGGGGTGGCCCCAACGATCCCGCGTTGGGCCCTCCAGGCACGTCTATAGGCGACGTCGTGTACAACACAGGAAGCAACCTCTTTGGGGTGGCAATTGGTTGGTCCAGTGGCGCGGTCGCTTGTCGAGCCTTGAGAGCGCTCCACACATCAAACTCCCGCATTTCCTGAGCTCGAGCAGGCCAGACCGGAAATAAACAGTTTGCCCAATTGATGTTGCGTGGGTCGAGCCAACCTGCACGGAGGAGCAAAACACTGTCGGGAGCCGTGCCACGAGCCTGAGAATGTTGAATGTGCCGTAGATAAGTCTCCGTATTCATTGGTGGCATTGTGGAAGATGGCATGGCGGTAGGAGCTGGGGCCCAAACCGAAACCCATTGCGGATTCGGTAAACGCTGTATCTGTATGGACCGCGCGTTCCGCCCACCCGCACGACGCGCAGCCATAGGATAAGGATGATAGTGAGATTGGTGATAGGTGGCATCGGTATGCTAGTTCTTGGAAGAGAAGAGACGACTATCAGACTACTGTGGCGCGCGCGACTTCAATCCACTGACCGTACGAAAGGTCGGTTGTCCAGAATAATACATCGGAGCTCCTACTGGGGAATTAAAGTTGAGAGCGAAGTGAGGAGTGAATTTCCGATTAAATACTGCAGGTTCGGTGGCATGGCGCGCTTTGTCCCTCGCTTTCCGAATTGGGCAAGATGGTGGCCAGGGAACAAAGGGCTAAGAGAAACGGCGTGGATGCACAATGGGCTGTTTGTCTAAGGCCTTGAGTTCGCTGCTTGATGCCGCACGGAATATTATTGCCAATTTGCCACCACGATCTTAACCGATGGCGAGGAGATATTGGGTCTACGCCGAGGTACACGTCATTCCTATGCCACGACTGGCGCCTCTGCGGTTGGAAAAAGGGGTCCTGAAGCAATCTTGAAGGTTGCCACGTTCGTTCGGAAACGTTGGGAAGAAGGCGCGATTGCGTGGCAGTGTTGATTCAACTTGATTGATCGATCCGAGATTTGTTCGCTGCTGTGGCACCGTCGGCCGATTGCCACCGACATTGAACCAACAAAACTTTTGGCCTCAGGACGGGGAATGTTGCTTGTGCTCCTTCATGATCTTAGGACCGGAAGAGGATAAATTAGGTTATTCCCTTCAGTTTCGCCGGGCGATCGCCGTTCTTGGAAATCGAATTGTTGGTTTGCAAAATTTCAAGTCAAGAAAATAACAGTCCAGGAATACAGGTTGCAGTCGAAGGAAGGTGAGACCTTACACCTTCCCACATTCGTGCTTTTCTTTGTGCTCTTTCCATCCCTGCTTCAAACACTGTGGATCACAAAAGAACGCACGCCCATTGCAAGAACCTGGAGAACGCGCGATCAATGCTTTGATCGATCAGTTCAATGTGAGCGAACATACCACCACAGCGTTTCCAAGGTCCGATTGAACTGCAGGCGAAGCAGCGCTGCCACGGCCCCGCTTTGGCCGTACGAGCCTCTTCGTCGACGTCTACTCCCTCGAAAAACCCACCAGGTAAATCCAAACGCAGCTGCCACAAGTCCGTGAAACTGCGCGAGCTAGATCCGGCGGCGTTCTTCGACGGCACATAAACTGTATTTTTATAGCCCCCAAAAAGGAAGATCTTCCCAGTCCTCGCGTCGGTAACAAGGGTCGGATTGGCGCGGTATGTCGGGAAGCCGCGAGTGAGTACATGTTTCCATGTTACGGGTGGGCGTTTGGAAGGTTGGGACGACGGCGTCGAGTTCATGTCACCGATGAAAGTATCGGCATAGTAGGTGTATGTCACTGCGTCCTGGAGGTCCTCGAGCCAAGTGGGGCTGTAGCCCCCGAAAACGATGACTTTGTCAAGAATCTCATTCTGGAAAGAAAGATGTGAGCGAGGAACACCGTAAATGTTAACGGATCCTACATATACGCACGACGACTCGGCCCGCGGCGAAGGCATGTTTCCACGCAATCGCTCCCGGAACCATTTCTCGCCCTTGATATCCCAATTCCACAGGTCGCCGTAAGCATGGGAGTAAAGTGAGGCGTGCTCTTGTTCGAACGTCATTGCGCCCTGGCGATCAGCCTGTCCATACATGAAGAATATGCGGTCCCGGCCTTTACCGACCCAGCTGTGGCACTCTGCCCGCGGTCCCGGTCCAGTCTTCGACGGCCGAGGCACTACCGAACCACTGAGCCGGCGCCACCTGCGCGTAGGTATGTGAAGCTCCATCAAGAGGTCTGTGCCGATAATGCAGTTACGATGCAGACCGCCAAAGATGTACAGTCGTTCACCGACGATGTGAGCCGCATACTCACAAAGATCAAGGACCGTGTATGGCCATTTCGCCGCGTGGTCGTCGGGAACAAAGGTTGTGGAGATGAGGTCCCACCGACATCGCTTCATGTCAAACACCGGGATGTGGGGCATTCCCGTGAACAAGAAAGCGCGCCCGTCGACCGTAGGCACCAGTTTGTAGTGAGCTAGGGTCTTTATAACACCCTTCGGGAAGGGGAACGCCGGCATTCGGCGCCAGCCATCTTGTCTCTCAAGATCAAGTTTCCAGAAGTCGCGGGAGTCAGCGGCCTCTTTTTCGCCACCAAGCAGGTACATGTAGCCTGAGGAGTGGTGGAAATCATTTCAAAGGCGGCCTGGATATACGCCGCTCGTGCGCCGACGTAATCCTTTGCGATTAACTGGAACTCCGCCTTGCTTTTGAGGACGTTGCAGCGCACGAAGCAAGTGGTCATGTCCGTGGCATCGGGAGGGCAAAGCTGGTCCAGATTATCAGGATTTTGCTGTAGAATCTCAATCCTCTGTGTATTGGGTCTGCGCGCAGTGGCCCCATAATTCGGGACGAAAATCATCGGCGCGGTGAATTCAGGCATTGCGGCGAAAGGATTGACAGGCATATCGTCCTCAGCGTCGAAATCCTGATCAGAGTCAAAGTCCTCCTCCTCAGAGTCAAAGTAACTGTCCTCCTCCGACTCAAAGGAGTCCTCTTCCGAGTCAAAGGACCGTGATGACTCAGAGTCTTCCTTCGAATTAGAGTCCCCCGAGTCGGCTGTGTCGAAGTCTTCCCCCTCCGACTGGAAGTCGTCCTCGTTCTCCTGCTCCAGAGCTGCCAGAATCTCTATCTGCGTTTCGTGGTTGGGCATTGGAAGTGACTGAATCGAGACAAGAAAAAAAACGTTGTTTGGTTCTCGTTTGGCAAAGTTGGGATCAGGTGATTAGCACAGCCACATAGGGGCGGTTCGCTGAACATTACGGGTTAATAAAGGAAGGCACCAGCGGGGGACGAGAATCGAGGGCTCCTCGCTCTGAGGTCACCGGAAAAAATTACTCCGACAAATCCGTGGATTTAGCAGCGGACCTTTAACCGACACAGTCCAATTGGTGAGTTTGAACGAGGATTGAAATCGAAGGAGCTCCTACTAATATGTAAGGAATGAATCGACTAAGAAAATAGGGAAGTATAGTATATCCTACGAGTCCGTATACACTGGAGGCGGCTCATCCGCACGACTCGTACCCCGCATCTGCCTCCGAATCGAGCGAACCTCCCGCAGAATTGTCGATAACATCGAAGTATCCTCCGTCCCAGAGAGCGAGGGTGCCTTCTCCACCTCCTGAGAGTTTAGTATCAATGGTCGCGGTTGCATTTGATCTTCAAGGTCGATCTCAACAGCAACACGACGGCGTCGCCGCCTCCGGAAAATCATAAGAGCGGCCACGCAGAGACCGATGAACGCGACGACACCGACGACGGCACCAACGATGGCACCAACTGGAGGAGAGGCTGAGGATGTCTAGTTAAAGCGCGTGAATGACAATAGGTGGAGGTAGCATGGTTGGAGCATACCCGGTTCCCTTTGGCGCCCGATTTAACTGCGGAGGTACTAGGAGTGCTCGGAGCAACTGTAAGGGTGCTAGTAGTAGCTGCAGAGTTTTTAACAGCAGCGGGAGAGTTGCTCGACGAGGACGCCGGGGAGCTCTGCAACGCCTTTGCCCGAAAATCGTCCAGAGTGTTTTGCGCCTTGTCGACGTTGATCACAGCGACCATGCCTGCGGGGCCCGAGTTCAACATTATTCCTCGCAACCAAGGATTGCACCTCACCTGCATGGCAGTGCGAAGTTGGTGTGGTCTGTCGACAGTAGAACCATGCGGCTGTGGGTGCGCAAGGTAAGATACGGAAGTTTCGAAATGAGCGCTGAGACGCACGATATTGATCGTTCTTCACTGTGTGATTCCAGGTAGGGAATACCCCTTGCACGGTTTCTCTTGCTTCGATGAATCCTGAATCAAAGCCATTCGCCATGCGCTGGCACGGGGTACCAAAGGTTGATTGGGTTACGCTGTGATTTCCTGGACTGCACGGGGTGGGGATGTTCAAATAAATATTCACATGGACAGAGTCGAGAACCTACATTCCAGAGAAACGGAAGGACACGATGGTCCCATTCGAAGCAGTGATGCTGGCAGGATTGAATTGGTAAATGCCGCCGGGACTTGATGCGGAGTCGGCTGAGACGTCAACAACAACCACAGTCTGTGAGTCGGTCCTTAATTCTGTCGCTGAGCGGCGAAGGCGGGGGAGCCTACGGGAGTGACAGAGCTCATGGCCCGAGAACGCGGAGGGAAGGGCAACGTCGATGGGAAAAAGAGAGAGAAAGTTAATCTCTTTTCTTAGTGGATCAACACTGCCTTGAGTTTGAATGATTCGCGACCGATGCGCGGGTCTGCGCGGGTGTTGCAATGCACATGCCGTAAGCGACGTCAGCGTCTTCACCCTCAACTTTCAAGGCACTTGCGCTCAGCGGACTCCGCGAGGGGTCTCGATGTCTCCCACCGTGAATACCAAAACAGCTGCCAATCCCAACTCTGCTGCAATTTCTTTCTCGTCCGTTCTTGCACGCGTTTAATTTGTACCTTATTGAATCACTCTGACTCGCACTCCACAGTTTTGATAGCCAATTTTACGACGTCGGGTGCAGAAAGCCTCCGATGTAGCACCTCGTTAATTACAGCTGTTTTCAAAAGTTTGTAGGGATTTCGTAAAATATTGCTGCTCGATTCCTGCTCACCGCTGTTTACCGTTGTCGTCGCTCCACACCTAAGCCCCGCCGCTGCTCGGCACTCCGCTTCGGGAGTCGGGCTCCACAAGTTGGTGACAGCCAACGATGCACCACGAAGCACTGGTAAACAAAAATTGAGCACCGCTGATTTACGAAACCCCTACAAACTTTTGAAAACGGCAGCACTTAACCACATTTCTCGCAATAAACCGGATCGGCCTTATCGGTCAGTGCATTGATGCGCACCGGGGTTCTCGGGCACGTTGAAATTGCATCGGAATGAATACATTTGCTAGTCCCTGTAGAATAACAAGGCTCAATCGGGAGCGTCTAAGGTTTAAATGATCAGTCCCGTCGTCTGATTGAACTTGGTTCGACTTCATCTAAGGCATCGGAGGTTCAAGCTGGGTCGTATCTACCACTTCTCCCCTCAATGCGAGTATCAACCTTCTCAAGATAGGCCTCAAGTTCTCTGCGTGTTAGATTTCTGAATCAGACGGCGGTTGAGCGGGGTTCGAGCGAGAGTTCGGGCAAGATGTCGTCTACAGCCTATCTGCTAGTGTCATCTAAGGACAATCGCGGGATCGTATCCCCCGACCCAACGTGATATTCTCGAATGCAAGGTGAGTTTATCTGCTTCATTCAATTTCGCCTCGAGCTTGACACGAACGCGGCCAAGCAAATCACTTACCGAACGACGATCTGAGCAATTTCAAGCGTTCATCGACATGTTGGATTGGGCGTATATCGGTATGGAGTGGGTATATCTCAAGAAATGTATTTGAGGAAGTTATTTGAGCTAGGAAAGGTTTAACTGCTCAGCTGCGGGAGAATGTAGGCTCAGTGGGACCGATCATCCGGCTCCGGCTCCACTTCCTCGGATTCGTCGTCCTCCTGGGATGGTAAACCGAAGGCCAGGCGCAATTCGAGGTCCTCGTCGATCACTCGCTCCTCGTGATTTCCGGCGGATTCTGCTCTTGGGCCATAATCGGGAATTTCCGACACCTGCGCATCTAATTAATAACGGCTACAGAAACAAACAGCACGCTCTGGGAGCTCACCATCTGCGAAGTGTTCTCCTCCGACGTCCAGTCTGGCGCGGACCGAATGTCCAAGTCGAACCCCTTACTTTTCAGCTTACCCAGGGTCGATAAAGCATCGTCAGCCATCCAAGTCTCTTCGCGGTAGTCAGGGGACAGGGAGAGGGATTTGATGTTGGCCGCCCCTTTGTTGCCGTTCCAACGAGCCGCGAGCATATCCGTGAGGCGACATATGTCGACATGCGGGCTGCACTCCTCGAGATTCATCGCCTCTAGCGCAGGGAGTAAATCTGCACTTTTGATATCATCGAAAAGGGCGTCAAAGTCCTCTGCGTCCCACGCCACATTGGTCAGTGCGAGGGAGGTGAGGGACGGTAGGATCGCTAGGCAGTCGTACGTCTGCCGAAACTCCGTGTCGAAAAGGGATAGGTGTCGAACCGAGCATCCCGAGCGAGAAACTATCGATTTGACACGACGGACACCGTTATCTGACACATTCCAGAGCTCCAGAGTGTCCAAACCCGGCAGGGTGAGATATCGCATCAGCACACTGGACGGGGTGTCGTGGCATAGATGCAGATTTCGGAGGCGGGGGAGCGTGTGCCGCAGCGATGTCGCTGGTGGCAAGGAGGAGGCAGTGGGACTGTAGAATTTTAGAGTCTCGAGGTTGAGCGTCTCGCCTCAAGGGGGTACCGGCATTCAAACCGGCGACTAAGGGCCGGTTAGTTAGTCCGACCGAGAGGTCGGAAAAAAAAAATTGACCCTCCAGGATTTTGGTTGAAATTAGCCTTGGTGCTCTCAAAAACAGTCTATATGTGTCTCCTACACTGGCCAAGCCCTTGTAGCTTTCTGTACCTTTATCTGTAAGCGAAGTCCCAATACGGAAGGCATTGTGTTGTGTTTGGCTGTGGCTTCCCTCTGCTTCTCCCGCATCACGGTCACTGTCAGACGGAATTTTCTCATGTCCAGTGTAGTGCGTGATTCTTGCCAGTGCTATTTCAATCTTGATTGAATTAACTCTTACAGCTTCCTTCCTCCGACGCGTCTGGCGCTGCCGCAGCACTACCCGTGGTGGATGATGAGGGTTTTGTCGTCTGCCCGGAGTGCGGGGAACGCGTGAATTGTGGACCTGCCGGGATCAATAACTTTTTCAAGCGGCACAAACCTGGCATCTCACAAGTGTGCAAGACAGCCAAGGCAAAAAGGGATAAAAAACCGCGTCAGGACGGTAAACTGTCCGGCTGGTTCACCCAAAGAGCTCCCCTCGTTCCCTCGACGGTGGTCGCACCAGCACCCATTCCCCCTGTCAATACCAGCCCCCCTCTCCCTCCACCTTCCATCAATCCCGCCTCCGTCCCATCTGCGTCATCAAATGTGCCCCAAAGCCTCCTCGACCAACTCCGAGAAGCAATCAGAAACCTACCGGCCACAGTTCCTGAAGCCTCGGACTCGGATGTGCTTGCCACCTTCGGAGGTGATCCCGCCCAAGTTGTAGATGCAAAAGTGCCAGCGATCGAAATCTACGAACATTTAAACCCGCTCTTCCACGCGGCGCTCGGCTGGAGTATGTCCGTGGAAGACACGGCCCAAATGTTAAGGCGCGGTCAGTTGGGTCTGGATGGCCTGCTACGCTTCATCACGTATTTTGTGACCCAGCGCGGCGTTCGCGAACAAGATTTTGCGGCCAAAATTCAACAAATCTTGGACGCAATAAATTTCCTGTAAGTTCCTGCACTGACTTTGGGTCAAGTCTTGTTGCTCACATTGAAACAGAAGCCCTGTCATCCCATCCAACGTTCCTTTGGATCCAACGACACCCCCCGCCGCCGACGAAGACGAGATTGAATTCATCTGTCACAATGCTGCCCCCGTTCTCCCTCGCCGATGCGGCGGCTTTATCTTCCCCCTCAAGGAGAATCAAACAATTTCCGATGCATATCCAATTCAAATGCACGACAAGGGAGGCTTACCCTGGGACTTCGGTGTTCGGCGTCAAATCCTTTATCTCACGGCGCACTCTTGCGCAGGAACGCGCCGCCCGGGTCATAAAAACTGTGATCCATGCGCAAATTTGGGGAAGCATAACCTGCTGAAAGGCATCATCGGCCGCAACGGAGACGGTGTTCATGAGAACGCTAACCTCTTGTATCAACCGACGACGGCGCTCATCGGTATCGCGCAGAAGAAGAGCACCATGATCCAAAACCTGCGGCTCGGAGTTTTGAACAATTCCCGCAAGCTGCTGACGCAGTCTTCCTCGTTATCCGATTACAAGCGCTTCGTCGTTGCAATCGGGAGCGGGGAAGTCAAGCGGGTCGATCGAGTTGTCGATGCCTGCGTTAGACAAAAGCGCGGGATACGCGGCATGTTTGATGCTTACCTCCGCGCCGCGAAGGGACTCTGGAAGCCAGCAAACACTGAAGAGGAGGAGATGTTTGGTTTGGTTATGCTAAAACTGGCCGGGGTGCGCGTCACCGAAATTGCGCATCGCGCTCTCGGTCTCCCTGGTATCACCACCCTACGAAGCCGGATGATCACGCCACCGCTCACTGCCTCGCCCGGCGCGCCGCAAATCGAGGAAATTCAGAAAAATATCGAAGCTTGCTTTGGCAGTATTGCTGATACTCTCGTTGCGAAGCGGGTGGTGCATCAGATTGTCATGTTCGACGAAATTGCCACGGAGAAGCGCATTCGCTGGGATGCGCGAACAAACCATTTTCTTGGGGTTTGTCGCCAGCACGCTCACAAAGTAGGGCTCGAGTTCAACGGCGAGCGGGATCTTGATGAATTGCTTGATGCTCTGAAGAAGAAACCAACCGCCGACGGGAAATCAGATTCTTTGGTTCACAACGCCGGCGAGGTTCGTCGATTTGTGATCACGCATATCCCTCTCTCACCTTATTTCACTGTACCAGGTCACTGTGGCTGCTGTGGGGATTATGAGTGAGGACACCCGGCTCTACTCGGCGCGCCCGATCCTCATCTCCGGGGATTGCAAACGCGAATCCGGGGCGGAGCATGCCAGGAAGGTTTTGAATCCCGTTATCAGCGCGCTCGACAGCCGAAAGGCGCTCACAACTCTGCGAACAATCTGTCTCGCGTCTGACGGCGAAACCCGCCGAGGTACTGCATTCATGATCAAGACCTGGAAGCGCACGCTCCCGTCCACCTCTCCCATTTACAAGCTTCTCAAAGACCTTAAATTCATGAACTTCATGGTTGGCGACGATGATTTGACCGGAGACAAGGATCCAAAGCACGTTGATAAACGGCTCCGAAATGGCATCCTCCGGGAACGCGGTATCCGAATCATTGGCATCGACCTCACTCCCGGAATTATCCGCACCCATTTTCAGTCCGCCGGCCACAGCGTGGATCATATTCGGTCCGTATTCAACCCCGAGGACAAGCAGGATGTTCGTCTCGCGTTCGACATGCTGAAAGACATTTGGTCGCTGCCACCTTGTCCTGTCGGTACCCATCCTGGTATTTCGGCCGCTAGGGAGGCGCTCCGAACACTTGGAAAGCTTCTCTTCCATTTTGTTTCCCCTTACATCTGCGTCGATTATTCACTCTCGGAGCAACTCGAGCATTTGAGTGCAGCTGCTCATCTTGCACTTGCGCTCTTTCGACGCGACGGCAAGCACTTCATGGCGTCCCTCCTTTACACGGACATCATGATCATCATCAAGAACGTCTACTTCTGCGTTGCGAAAGCCAAGGTCGATGATCCTCTGGGGAAATTTTGGTTAATTCTACTGGGCACCGATCGACTAGAGGAGCTCTTCGGCATCCTTCGAACGATGATCGGTAACGACGCTAACTGTGATGTACTCCAAATCCTCGACCGACTCCGGGGAACTACGGAGGTCTCTACTATCCTCACCAAATACCCTCACTGGGACCGCTCTCCTCGTCGTCTCCGTCTGCCTGCTATGACCAGAGATTGGACGGTTCTCCCGGATAAAGTTGACCACATCAAGCCTGCGTCTGTCCGCGGTGACATGCGCGTCCAGGAGGTAACTCCTCTAACATGCTGGAAACGCGGCCGTGACCTGGTTGCGCTTGAATGCCCGTGGGCGGCCGAAATCCTCGCAGATTTGGACACTGTGGCGGAAATCAATATACTTGCCCCCCATGGCAAGGATAGTTTCGCGGATCTGGACCCCGATGATAACGAGGACGAGGAAATTGAGTCTGCCGCCGGTCCCGCGGCTCCCCCTCATGCGTTGTCAGTCGAGCTCGAGGAGGCGGCCGAGGACGAGCTCCAGTCTCTTGACATCCCATCACCGTTGCGCACCCCGGCGACTATCAGCCATTCGATTACCGTCGACGGTCAGCAAGTCCGAAAGGCGAAGGCGTTATCGCAGCGCCTGAAATACGGTAACAAGAAGATCTCCACTGACCGTAACCGTCGTGTTGCGGGGATTGCGCGGCACGGCGACTCTTCTGGACTCGACTCCGGGATCACCGAGTTCGACTCAATTTTTGGGGGCCCATGCCTCATGATTTCAGACGTCGTTGCTACGCTGGTGGGCTGCGAAGGGCACATATTCCTCTGTCTCGGCGAGGTAAATGGGATTTACCTTAATTCGGAGTCACTCGACAGTATCGGCCTCGATGTTCTTCCCGAACAGACTGTCCACGTTTCGTTCCAGTTTCTCAAGCTCATTCCAGCCACCACACTCGACGACCCGGATTCGAAACATGACTGGAAATCTGCGGGCTCCCTTGGCCAAACACTCAAGGTGGCGGGTTCTATGGTTCAGCCGCTGGATCCGACTCTTTCCACGGCGCACATCGGGCACCCTCATTATCTCTTTGAGAGTAATGCGCTGCGAATCCTGACAGCCAGCCTTTTCGAGCAATTAACACCACAGAAACGTCTACTTGTACCATCCGTCAGTAGCAACAAGTTCTATCCCTACCGAGAGGGCGGAGGTGCGTGAAATTTCGTGTCTCCGAAATTTTCTCGCAAGTTTAACGATGAGAAAATTCAGGGCGGGCCTGCTTTGTGTGCGAACGAGACAATAACTCTAGAGATGTCGACGTTCCGCATACTTGCCCTTTGTGCCCTCCGAACACCCCGCTCGATCCGGGGCAGGGCCCACAGGTCCTAGCTCATATGGCCGCACACATCCTCTTTGACCCCAAGATCGACAGGTCTATGCAGCCCTGTGGCATCTGTCTCAGTCCCGCGCCCGTGTGCGAGTTCTACTTGTCAACAACTGGGAAGACCAATATCGTTTGGACAAGGACGAAGTGTCCGAATTCAGCTATACACTTCCGCTACTCCAATGCCGCCAATTCCACCGAAAGCGCCCCTAGTTCTAACGTTCCAGTAAAGTGCACGCTCTGCGTACCTGCAGCGCCCGCACCCTGGCGGTACAATTTCCTCTACCATCTGCGTGATGCTCATCCCACAGCGCCCGAAGACAAATATGCTACAATTTGGACACTTGGCGCAAATGAGACCACAAATTTGAAGAAGGTCTGGCGCAACATTACCAAGGGTGTTCCAATTCCGAAGAGACGTGAGCCGAAACAAACAGCTCTCGTACTTTCCGAAGCGCACAACTCGAGATTGAGCATGCGGTGAGTACTTATTTGTCTACTAATCCGAATACCCACTTACAGTATGCAGTGGCGAGGCCGTAGTTCACTTCACGGACGTCGAGCCACCCGCGCCCATGGACGAGTCGGACGATGAAGGTGTTTTTCCGCTGCCCTCCACGCACCAAGTTGAGGTAATGCGGCCTACCGCCGCAGACAATTCCGTGCGTGTACCTCAATCTTCAACTGCTGGGCCTAAAACTCAGAATTTAGATACCGGTGGTTGTTCCCCTCAGCAACGAACACGGTGATGGAAATATGGACGGCGAAACCACTCACCAGGCTGTCGAGACCCCATCCGAATCCTCTTTCCCTTCCTCCACTGACACCGACTTGCCGTTTCACGATGATGCAACACCGCCGCCGACTGATCAACTGGTCGTTCCAGACAGCCCAGTGGTTGAACTTGGTCGCGGGAAGCGTAAGCGGCCGACTCGAAACCTTGATCCTGAGTGCCTTTGCGGAATTCCCGTTGCCGACGACGACTCGGAGAAAATTAAATGCAATCGTCATGGTTGTGAGACCGTATGGGTACGTATTCATGAAATTTACTTACCCTAACTAACAGCCCTTCACAGTATCATCTTGCTTGTGTCGGGATGGAGTATGCCGTCCACCACTGGACTTGCGAGTCGTGCGCTTCTTCTGCGGGTGGTTCTCGGCCGCTCAGGCGCCTACGGAGGGATTGAGAATTCACGGGGACTCGAGACCTTATTATTACCTGCCCTCTAAACAATGCTACTTCGTTCAAGGGTCCCGCAGTAAGATATGAAGGAGAGATGGCGGGGAAAGAGTTGACCGGCGTTCAAGTACGTAACAAATTACTATATATGGAGCGTGGGAACGTTACGTTAGTTAGTTAGTCCAACGCTCGAGGTGGAAAAAAGAAAATCGGCCCTATATCTTTTTTTCGAATGCCGGTACCCCCTTGTCTCGCCTAGGATCTGTAAGCAGTCGGAAAAGGACTGCGCGTCAAGTTCCAAGTGAATGAGCTGATCCCAGGGAAGCAAGATACGCGAAAGTGTGGTAGAGTGGTTAATCCTGCTGTTCTGATTTCTGATTAGTTTTGGAAGTCCCGGGTCCCGCGAGGGTTCGAACCCCGGTAAAACCACTCAAATGGCTTTGTGGATACGCCAGTGACAAGCCGAGCCTCCGTGCCGGCTGCCGGTCGGAAACTTCCGTCGGCTTCGAACCATCAGGGATTTTAGTGGGTATTGCTTAAAGCCGAGCCCCACAGTACCGTCTATAAAAGACAATGGTCTGCGTAAATGCATTTTCACCCTGGCGTAACAGTGGTCACGCAACAATATTTCGGGTCATAGTTTCCCAGAAAGGCTACTTTGTGCGATTGTCCGGCCGAACTAATGTTGGCCCAAAAGGGGGCGCAAGCCTAGACCCAAGGGGGGCACCATAACTGCGGGTTATGGGCTCGTTGGACAATCAAATGCACCGCAAAAAAAAAAAAAAAAAAAAAAAAAGATATGCGAAAGTGGGATACAGTCCAAAGAGGAAATCAATTTATCGATCATCGATGATCAGTATCACTGTTGCGGTCATCACGGCAGTGGCGGCACCGGGCACGACGGCGTTGGTTGCTCGAAATACTCTGTCCCCGCTCAAAAATGGGCGAAATATATGTTTCATTGGGCCCTCCTGTCAGCGTGGACTCCATGAGTTTCGGCTGAAATGATTGCTAGGCTTGGCAATGGTGAATGACCGAAACGGTTGTTGATTGCTGGATGCAGCGTTGATGCAGCCTCTATGTGGAGACAGTAAGCTGTAAAGCCTATTGAATACACCGTTAACGGCCGGGGGAGTGACACTGTGTCATTATCGCATCGGTAATGTAGGTCGCTGCTCTCAATTGTGAAGGAATTTTTAGAAATGGAAGCCGTAGAGACATAATGATTCGTCTCAATGAGTCAATACGCACTGAGAGATATGTACTGGACGGCGGATGGAGAGTGAAAACAAAGTTTGACTGAGTGTTATCTGCGTTGGTTGCCAGAGTCGTCACGTATGCCGAAAAGTGCACTCAATCATGCTTTGGATCGCGGCGCCGGCCTGCCCAGCTCAACGGTTGCCGAGCACAAAGCTGCGAACCTAGAAAAAAAACTGAGGCGGGCTCGACATGCAACGCCTTGCACAGCGCAGAGATAAATAAGTCCTGGGAATCTCGTGCCGATGTCGTCTTCGAATATGTCCCGCGGAAACTCAAGCGAAATCTTTTCCAGTTTAGAAGAAGACAAGATGATCCTGCGCGCCAAGTCCAAATTCTGTAGGAGAGGAGCATCCGCAAGTTTCGGAGGCCAGATCTTCTGCAGATATCCCGAGACCAAGCAGCTATCTAGCGACTGAAATTGGATTGAAAGTTGGTTAAAAGTCCGACAAACTGCAGCCAGTGTTAGCAGGTCTTCGGGTGCAAAGGCTGCAACCAGAGTTCGACCTGGAAGAGTGGTGAGGCCGACGGTTATTACTAGGAGATGTGCATAACCCAGAGCAGAGCGGCGACGTGTCGAGGGAGGGCCGGAAGGGGCCGGAGGATTGCGGGCCGCACCCCTCGATCAATAATTCGCGAAGCGGCCCGGGCACCCCGAGTGATCCACAACAACCGGAGTTCAACCTGGTCCAAACTTGGTCCAAACATCTTGCGCGCCTCCGCAGCAGAGTTATCCCAGCAACCGGAGAGTACTGGTAACGTGATACATAAACCGCGCACCTTCGGCCTTGGCCGCGGACGAAGTCCGCCACTGAACCAAGTTTAACCACAAGTTCAACCAGACGAGGAGAAGGCTGCATTTAACGTTTCAATGCTTCGGTAATTTCGGGCCTTTGCGATACAAAAAATCAAACATGATCGAATCCACCTGCGTGACACCTAGTGATGTTCATGGCTTGGCTTGAAGCCAAAAAGCCACAAAGCCAAGCCCTGGCTTGCTCAAGCCAAGCCAAGCCAAATGTTTGGCTTACAGACGGCTTTGGCTTTGGCTTCAGGTTTAGTAAGCCAAAGCCAAGCCAGCAAGCCATGGCTTCAGAAGGGCAGAAGAACTCACCAAAATACAACCTTGCCTGATAAAAATGTCATATGAATGGTGCTGAACCCAACTTCTTGTCCTCTCGAAGCCACCTTCGCGGTCGGAATTGGTTCAGAAGTAGTACTTTTCGGTATTTGTGTCCACAAAATAAATTCATCCTCCATGATTTGTGCTGAATTGGGGTGTAAATATGCATATGGGAGCTATATAGCATTACTGCGGCAAGAACAAGTCAAAAACAGTACTTTTCCAGCGGTTTGGAATATTCCGAACCGTGGGAAAATCTCTAGCCGAAAGCCAGAGCTCAAGCCGAAGCCAGGCCAAGCCAAGCCAGCTCTTGTGGCTTTGGCTTTGGCTTGAGGAAGTGGAAGCCAAAGCCAGCAGAGGCCAAGCCAAAGCCAGGGTTTCAAAGCCAAGCCAAGCCAGAATATCACTAGTGACACGCGTAGCAATTTATGATTTATTTTTCAAGGAGAGGGGGAATCCCTTGTGCAGGCGATGATTTTGTACGTCGCCGACAGCCTGCATGGATCACTCCACACGCCTTCTTCTGCTCGTTAGCTTGGGCACACAAATGCCACGTAGAGTCTGGATGTTGAGGGACATGTCCTCTTTGTGTCACCGTACATATGATTATCTGGCAAATGAGTCATAAAGGTAGAATGAAACCCATGCACGAGTGCCCAATTCACACAGGGGGGAAACATAGATGCACTCCTCATAACCGCATCTGACGCGCATGCGCGACGTCGTTGCTGTGTCCTTGCTGCGTCTTTGCCATGAAGCTTAGGTAATTCAATTTTTTTGCTACCTGAGTTCGAATCTGTTGAAAGGCATCTTTTATTTTTCAGCCTTTGACAATCTGGGAATGTATAACTGCTCAGATTCTGTGTTTTCTGCAGTTCAGTGTGAGCTCAGGGGATGTGTGCCGTCCATCCATTACATGTCAAGTGATTCATATGATGGACACAGAACATCTAATCTGCATGAACACCTGGTCCTCAAATGAGTAATAAGTTCAACAGCAAAAAATCATCCTAGGGGTGCTCAGAATCATGAAAGGATCACACACATCGTATAACTGTCCCCGGTATATCATGTGAAAGTGGTCTGACATAGACTTGAAATATTAACAAATCTTCATTGCACAAGAATTGGCATGGTTTGATACCTGTAAAGCACTGGTTGCGCCCCAGGAAATGGGCCCAAAAGCTGAAACTAGCACAACTGGTCACCACTTCTCATCTGGAGTCTCGGGCCTGCAAACACTTTACAATTTCTGGGGACTTAGGGCAATCAACCGAGATAAATGCCAGACAGAAGTAACACTATCAGGCATTGCGAAGGGTTCTCAAGGTTTGATGGAATCATGGAACTGGGAAACAGAGAGATTCATTCACAAATGCCCATGAGATTGCAGATAGGTACATCAACAGATTCAAACTAATTTATAAACTTCTGTTGCCAGTTGCTGAGCCTTCATTGTGCACAGTTGGAGCACACAAAGCCACAGGTTTATTTCTTTTGGTCTAAAGCCATTTAGATTTGTAGCTTAGGCACTAAAGATTGAAGAATTAAAAGATGACCTTTCATAGATTCGAACTCACGCAGAGGAAAAATCGAATTACCTAAGCTTAAGGGCAAAGACACAGTAAGGACACAGCGAGGACATGTCTATGTTTGCCCCCTGTATCACACTAGGGGCAAAGACCCACGCACATAATTCATGTGCGATAACGCACATCGGATGGATCGGAAATATCGTGGACAATTGACAATAGGTCTTTATCGCACAAAGACGAGACAAAGGCTAGACAAAGAGCAGGACCAGCTCAGGGCAGAATTCCTCACACCTGGGGAACCTCCCCTGCCCTTTGTCTGGCCTTTATCCATCCTTTGTCTAGCAAAGAACCATTGTCAAATTGACACATTACCTTTTGATATCTCCAGGCCATCTGCGACGGACGTGCGTTTATCGTGCCTGGGTCTTTGCCCCTAGTGTCATGAACGGCGGCATTTTGAAACGATGAGGGAGAAAGCGGGATCACGGCAATCAACAACCAACAGTTCTCGCACCGCCACACGGGCCGTCCTCCTGCCTCCTCCAATCACCCTCGAATGGGCGACACCATCTGCAGCGCATCAGCAACTTGACAAGACCACTTTTCGCCTCTTTTTCCTCTTTTTAAAGAGGAAAAAGGACCGAACGTAGCAAAAGACGAGAAGAGGTTGGCCTCTTTTTTTAGCTGGGTCCGTTTGCTTTTTTAAGAGGTTTAAGGGCTGAAAGTGACGAAAGGTCGACGAAAAGAGTTGTCAAAAGTGCGTTCTCAAGAGGCGGAAAAGGGCCGAATTTTGCACATATTGTTGGTATAAATGGCATATATTGGGCATACTACAACATAGCTAGGTGGAATAATGATTATATGAGGTACATAATGGTACTTGGCATACATCAAGCGCGAAGCCGCACCTCAACTGGATTGTCATTGACGGTTGATGGGAGCTTCGCACTCGGCACGGACTGCAACAGCACTGTGAAGAAAATGAATGACCCAGGCGATACCAGAACGGGAAAGGGGCGTACAAGTGACATTGATAGTCTTTTGTGCAGCAGCTGCCCCGAGATCGGCGAAGCCGACTTGGTTGGGGGGAAGCGGCCATAGGTCGAAGGGGGCGTGGCTGGCTAGTTCGAGCAGAGGCATGGTGGCGTACATAGAGATGGTCAGAACCCGCCGACGAAAAGGCCGAACAAGACGGCAGACGCACCAGGGTCCGCGGATGGGCGCGGACCACATGGAGGACAACGAAGAGAATAGGGGCGGGGAGGGAGACTGAGGAGGGGAGGGACAGCGAGGGAAAGGAACTGTGCCACTGCGAGCCCAGGTGGAAGGAGGGTGTGCCGATGTAGGCGCGAAACGGGGATCTTGCGGGAGGCCATAGTTGCTTGAAGAATGTCTTGAATGTTTGAAGAAGCCTTGAATACTTGAGGAGGCATTATGCGTGCTTAATATTGGTGAGATTGGCCAAAGAGGTCGACCTTGACGCAAGTGGCACTTGACGAAGGATGGGAGCTTGACGTGTGACGGTGTTGGGATATGTTTGAGGTCAGTAATGGGCCGAGGGCGAGGAGCACAGACGAGTACGGAGTGGACATGGAGAGAGGGATGGGGGAAGAGGGGAGGGAAGAGACGATGCGACGTGGCATCGATTAATATCAACCAGAATCCATCAATCACGGGGTTTGATGGTGGACTTAGCGAAAATTTAGTTTGTCTCTGAACCATAACGCGTCGGAGCGTCCTCCTCGACTCAGCCAGTTCTAATTTTGTATGTTGAGTCCTCCCCTCCTCCACTGCGATGTTTTTCATTGCTCATTCGCTATTCTTGTATTCTTCGCAAGGGGGCCCAAAGATAAGAAAAAAGGATATCACCTACATATTTTTTTTCTCAGCACTTTTGGCCTACCCCTCCCCCCCCCTACGTAACGATGATGCCATCAAATTTCCTTTTAGAGAACGATATCCGAGGGAGCGGAATATCGAGCTGCGAGATTTTGGCAGTAGAAAGTGGCATCAGCAGTGATTTGATAGCAAAAGAACAGCCCTATATGCGAGAGTAAGCTCTCACTGAACCATTGACGTTCTCGCCCTCAACATTCACACAAGTTGTTTGGTTCAAACTTGGTTCAAACGAACCACGGTGACCTAACCTTGCTATGGGATGAGTAAGAGGGCCGCAATAGTGTACTTGATGTTTGAAAGCGTGTTTGAGGTCCTCCGTGGATCCTAAACTCCCCAGTGGACCTTCCTGGGCAAAAAGAAAATTGCATACAATTTTTTTTTTCGGCGGACCCTTGACCCCTCCCCCCCTCTACCCCATATGGTAATTTCTTATCCTTGACCCCCCTTGATTCTTCGCTAACTCGATTTTTCTGATTTAAACTTTGTGGTCCAACGCGGTCTTCAACGTGTCAACGCTAATAGCTTACAAGTACGCAGACCATGCTCCCAGAAGAAGTAAATCAGGTTCTGCGTGACATTTTTCCAGCTGAAAAAGAGGAACAAAAGAGGGCCAAAAGCGCCGTAAAAGAACTACGCCGAAAAGCATGAAAAAAGAGGGCAAAAAGGAGCGGAAAAAAGTGGTTAAAAAGATAAAAGCGGCAAAAGTGGCCGAAAGCGCGGTGAAAAGAACTTGTCAGGTGCTGATCCACGGATTGGTGTACATCCTCACTTGCTGCTGTCGTCCCTCTGTTCTCCTCCATCCTCCAGCTCACCTGTGTCTGGGTTCCTTTCAATTCCAGCTGCTGCAGCGGCACCGACACAGGAACCGACGTCTCAAGGTTTGTTCCGGCTTTGGGATGGAAGAAGAAGGATAGGGACCCCGGAGAAGCACTGAAAGGATTTTATGGGAAGGGGATACAGCCAGGATAACGTTGGTTCGGATACACGTGCAGCAGCCGGGCAGTCCAGCGCTCATGACACCGGCGAGGGACGCAGCCGGTAGTGGGGAGATCATTCATTCGAAGCCACGAAGGTAGAGGTTGGGATCCAAGCGTGCCGCCCGGGATTGCCAGCCAAGATTCGCCTTAGGTTGGTGGCCTGAATTCTTGATGTTTTCGGTCTAATGCTAATCTTTTTTTTTGGTAAGGACGTTTTGAGATGTGCGCGCTGCTTTTTGTACTCGACTCTTGGTACCCAGTGTTACTCTTATGGATTCTTTCAGCTTTCCGCTCGATCACACAGATACTCTCTTTGTTTTCTCTGGAATTGCGGCACCTCAGCTTCGCATATTCCGGAAACGGTCTCCAAACCTCCGGAAATCTCGAGCTCAGGTCTGCAGTCGACTCCTCATGTCCAGAAAGAAACGGAAAGTAATCATGCAAACTGACAGTATCCTTATTCGACATCTAACCTCAAGAGTCAACCCTGGACCCCTTTCAACGCATAAGGTGTGTGAATCAGCTAGATAACTCACCGGTCTCTTAGTAGATAGGGTTATTGAGTCCGCTGACTCATCCCTGAGTGCGGTCCGTTTCCTCGGTATCGTGAATTCCAACTGCTGTTTAACTCGGACGCGCGTGTTAATCTACCTTCAAATTAAGAAATTGACACAAAAAGAACAGACGGTTGATAGCGTGTCTGGCATGTCATCGCATGGCAGTCCTAGCGGACTTGGGTTCGATTTATGGAACCAGATAACGGAGACGCCCGCCTGGAATACACCAGGTTCGTATTCCTCAACTCATCGGGCTAACGCGATTGATCTCTTTCAGGTATTAATATTCTCAGTTGTGATCTTGATTATTGTGAGTACCCTCGAGTTCCAACTTCCTTCTTCCGAACGGCGCGCCCAAAAGCGAGCAAAGCAAAGCAGACATGCTCATCTTCCGGTTCGGCTCATCTTCCTGGTCGGCTCAGTTCCGCCACGACTTGGAGTGTTTGTCGTCCGCGTCCACCGTCTTGCGATTCCATCTTGTTCCGTGCATCTTCTGGCAAGGAGGTACCGGCATTCAAACCGGCGACTAAGGGCTGGTTAGTTAGTCCGGCCGCTAGGCCGGAAAACAAAAAAATCAACCGCCACTTTTTGGCCGGGAAATGCTGTTTGACCAGCCCTAGGGTGGTTGATTTTGGTCTCTGAGTATTGTATGCCTTCAAACTGCCCTGTTTACTCATCTGCACCCGTTGCCTGCGTTGAAGTCCATATATGGTAAGAGAGATGATAATTCTTGAAAGATCAAAACTTGTCTGGAGGTTGTTTTGGAGGGTTGAATACCGCAATTGCTATCATACTGTACCATTACATTCAAATCGACAGGGGGGGTGACACGTGACTGGTTCGACGAATTCGATATTTCGACAGCCATCCGAAAGGTGCGTGACAAAAGAAAAAAATCGACATGAGCGGCAAATTTTATTATTCCGTTAAAGGTAATTTCTTGGGATAGCACAAAATATCTGACAAGCTTGTTGAATCCTCATTGATATTTTCTTTCGAGTTCTTTTGGCAGGCCATTTTAGGTTAATTTTAGGCCAGAAACCCAACCACATGGTCAAATTTTAGAGTTGCAGGTATGAATGGTCCAGAAATTGGTTTAAAACACACTCAGCAAGGGCAGGGAGTGGCATGGATTTTTCATGTACTTTCGCGCAATTTTCCGGCTGCGTGACGAACCACTCGACCTATTCAATACCGGCCTCTGTGACGCGTGACCGCGACCAAAATTTGATATCGACAGGGGGTGCGTGACACGTGACTGTCGATTTGAATGTAACATCGAAAAGAGCTCAATATGGATGGTCTGCATTGATTCCAGCTCACCGGCAACTTGAACACGTAACAGATTACTATATATGGTGCGTGGGAACGTTAGTTGGTTGGTCCAGCGGTCGAGTCGGAAAAAAGAAAAACGGCCCTATATATATTTTTTGGAATGCCGGTACCCCCTTGTCTTCTGGCTCAAAATTGAGCAAGGTACTTACACTGGATTGTGAACATCTACATCAGATCTGAATTCAAATTACCGGCATTAGAGCGTATTCGCAGCCCCCCAAACGACCTAAGCGACGCTTTTGATCCAAAATATGATGCTTGATTCCAGAAATTTGTGACGTCCCAAAGGGGAACCATAGACCAGAAAATGCTCTAAAGAATTCAAAAACACATGGTTTCGCGCCAATTTTTGGGGAGAGGAAAGGAGGACGACGGAAGAGTAAGTCCTTACAGTTTATTGAATATTTGTGGAGGGGGAATCTCTTCGCCACCTCAACTTCGTCACATCAACAGCTCCACATCGGCTAATTTGACCGTTTGATCCCAGAAATCTGGAAGACGTTTTTTGGGGCTGCGAATACGCTCTATTCCATTCAACAGCAATTCAGCAATTCCATTCAAACCTGTGCAGGATGTCTCAACTGTGCAACTAAAGCTCAGGTCCGTCTTCGGTCCCGCCTGGTCTCCTGCCACTTGAAAACTGCCCAAGCCGGAGGTAGGTCAATTATCTGTGATGTCACGCGCGTTCTACCTCTCAGGGATGGTGTCCCTCCTCCTCGCTGTGATCCTGAGCTTGTTTGCCTCGATCTCCCTCCCGTACCTCCCCCCTTTGGACGTTGTACGCGTCGGATTCAATGGCAGTACTCTTTTCAATACAGGCGCATACGAGCTGCGAGAAGTGCGCGTAAGTATACACGACTTTCGTCGACACTCTTACTTCCACTTTCGTCATAGTTTGGCATTTGGTGGGTACGGACAGACTGGCCTTCTAGTGTTACTAATATGCTTACCAGGGGGCATGCTTTTACGAGGGCAACCTCGAACGAAAGTGTTTCCGCATTTGTGAGTACTACACTCATATTTATCAGCGGCTCAAATTATGACCGCGCCAGGCCTTGATTATACTATTGGGGGGCCCAATCCAACAGGTGAGGGTACTGTACTGTCTCGACCAAGTGTTCATGTCACGGATCACGGCAACTTGTGAACTGAACACTTTTGAACACTGTCACGGATCACAGACCTCAAAACCATCGAATTTGGGCAAAATGGCACCAAAAATCGAATTTTTCGCGGCCCGGATTCCCATTTAAGGCAATTTCCTATGAAATGAACACCTGGTTTTCTGAACACTGTCACACATCACAATCTGTGAACACTTGGTCGAGACAGTACAGTAGATCGGTGACCATTGCTGCACGCTGGACACAGGGTCTCGGTATCCATCCAGTCGGTTCATCGCTTTTTTTGACTACCCAGTATACGAAGCACTGAAATATCTTCCAGCCACTGGGTTCGTTGCTATTGCCGCCGGGTTCGCCGCCTTCAAGCGGCCCATCACCGCACCTTTGACCTCTTTCCTTGCGGCCTTGCTCGTGCGTACTTGATCATGTCGTGTCAGCGCCTCCACAAGCTAACATACACCTCACAGCTCCTCATTGCGTTCGGCATCGACCTCGCGTTGTTAATCATCGTCCACCATGAAATCGGCAGGTTAGACGACGCCCAAGCCCACGTATACGCCGGCGCAGGTCCGTATGGTTTGTCCTCTAAAGTACACGTGATTCCATCGCCAGTATGCTCAAACATGGCTCAGCGTTTTGGATAAATCTGTGAGCTCTCGTACTCGTCCTCCTCGCTGCCGGCGCCGTCTCCTTCGGGCGCCGCAAGGAGAGCGAGAATGACCCGCACCCGATGCAGCCGCTCGGGGCATGCTCAGGACCCAGAACCCATAAACACTTGAGATTCAAAATACCTATCAATAAAACCTGTTTTGGTCGCGCGTCCCAGGATGGATGCGCATCCCTCGCCCCACCAGTGCGCGAAGCGGAAGGACATTCACCAGTGGAAGACGCAAATCCTCGCCTCACTTTAATTCAAAGATACAGCTCCATCTGAAACCGAACACAGAGCAAGCAGAGACCCATAACTTGCACCCAGTAATGTAAGGTCTGTAGGGAAAGGAACCCCAGCTCCGCCCAGAATACTGCAGCAAAACAGGCTGGCGGTGCGCACATTTGCAACCGTTGCGTGCTCTACCTTACATTACTATTGCCGCCCTATTTATCTGTTGAGATTTTATCAAATTCTTCAAGATGCGTGTCTGGCCGTGCCTCCGGCAATTCTCGATCCCGTCAGGAAGTCATCGTTCAACCAAGCCGCCCAAGCCGCAACAACCAAGGTACTTTTACCTCTTTGAATCTGACTGCCAGTGGCTTGCCTCCCGTTAAACCTAGTGGGCAACAATGGCCGGACACTAGATCACAACATCACAGGATGCCAGCCCCTGCCGATCTCCCACTTGCCGATCTGCCGTTGCCGATTTGACATTGCCGATTTGCGGTTGCGGGGCCGCCGGTACCGGAACGTGGTGCCAACACTAAAAACTTTGGTTCAAAAGTCACGAATGACACGGCAGACAAGGGCTTGTCCTTTTTGGCGCAGGATGTCCTTTGACACAGTCAGATAAGGGAGATTAGATTGCACGCGTTATTTGTAGTTATTACATTCGAATCTCATCGCCTCCTGCTCTTCGCTTCCTCGTCGTCTCGTCCTCCACCTCTACTCGACGCGTCTTTTCCCATATTTTCGCACTTTTCCACACCTCCCAACATGCCAGCAAAGTCCAACTGCGGCCTGGACCTTCCGTTACCCAAAACCTTCGACTTCAAGGCCTGGCGCACCTCACCCGCCGATCGCGCCATTCCTGCCGATATGACCCTGCGCAAACGCAATCTGTACAACCACGATGTGCCGAGTGAAATAAGTTGCTTTCAAGAAACGTATGAATGAATAATATTCTGGAGTTTCTCGGAAGAGTGTTTTTAGCCTTAACGAATTTCCTTTTTAAGAAGTTGGCGTGGTGGTGCTCGATTCGGTCGAGTCTCGTAAGCGGCTGTGCGGCGGAAGAAAGCGGACTAAGACCCGGTTCGGTCCGGGTAGTTAAGTTCGGGCGGTGACAGGAACGGTTCGGACAGCGGCAACGGCGGTTTCAGTCGGTGATTTCTCGGTTCGGTGAGTGGCTCCGTAAATGAATCTCAAGAGGATTAAGAACTGAAGCACACAAAGTAAAGTTCGAAGAAAATAAATTGTGACTAGGACCCTACAGTGTAATACGGGGGGGGGGGAAGTCTGAAACAGCCTTCTCAAGCTTCCCTTATATACTATTTCAGAATGACTCAGATTCGTGACTCTACTCCTACTGACTCTCACTCTGACTCTAAGCGGTTTGACCGTTAATGACTCCCTTCTGACTCGTTCTCCCCTATGAATATTTCTTCCAGCCCTAAGCACTTCATAACAAACACTTTATGCGTAGCACATCCGCGGCGAACAGAATTAATTTGCCTGTCCTCAGGCACACAGTCCTTTGGGCAGGAAAGAAATATTCATTCAGAGCTTCGTGTATGTATTCGTAATCATAGTAACGTAATAGAGCGGAAGGAGCGGACACATTTGTAAGATGACTAAAGCGGGTGTCTGGTGAACAAGGACCCAAGCTTACGCAAGGACGCCGTTACCCGCATCGTCAACGTGGCGGGGTAGTAAAACTCGGCGGGCATCTTGACATGAGTTTCCTGCCCGGTCTCCAGGTTCTCGACCAGGCAGTATACCCATTCTTGGAGGCGGCGGTGCTTCTTGGTGCTCCACTCCCGGCGTCGGTCTCGTTTGTCGGTGAGTCGCCACGTTCCTACCAATACCCCAAAGCATTCAATCTCGTCCCCAGCTCCCAAGGTTGCCCACGGCCGACTTTTCAGCTCGAAGGCGTTCTCCTTCCTATTCAGCCAGATGACAACGGGTTCCGGGACCGTCATGAGGTACGTGGGGTTGGTCCGCCATATCTCCTGGTGCTCACGGCGGCGTTGCTCCCAAGCGTGCCTGGTCTCCAAGCGCAGCTCGTCCTCATGCGCCACGCTCATGGCAATGTTAGGCTTGAGATAAGCGCGGGCAATCGCGACGGTGGGGTAGTAGAGCATGGTGGGCGGAAGATACGAAGCAGACCGAGCGGTCAGAATAGGCTGCTCCAGAGCCGTGAGGGATTCTAGGTTCCCTAGGGTCGGAGGAGTGCTCGGTGTGTTG
>JARKIB010000459.1:0-93195 GCA_029378385.1 Mycena metata | reverse complement strand
AGTTCATCTCTAGTTCATATTTGCATTTGCATTTCACGACTAGCCCCAAAGTCACCGTTTCATCGGTGTGGAATTGCCCCTCACGCGGGCTAAACAATCTCCTCATGCAGAGAAAACAAGCTAAAGTGCCCAGTTTTGGTCGTTTGGCCCGCGGATTTTTTACGGCGGGTCAGAGATTACAAGGGGAGGCCCTGATGGGTCCCTGGGGAGCATGGCAATGTGCGTCCCATCTTGGCAGAAAAATCACTGCAGAATTGCAGCTTGCGCAGGCAAAATAATCTCCTTATGCATGAAAAACAAGCTCAAGTGCCCAGTTTTGATCATTTGGCCCGTGGATTTTCTACGGGGGGTCAGATATTGCAAGGGGAGGCCCTGATGGGTCCCTGGGGAGCATAGCAATGCGTGTGCCATGTTCGCAGAAAAGTCGGTGCAGAATTGCAGCTTGCGCAGGTAAACACACCTGAAGTGCCCACTTTCGAGTGGCTGGCCCGCGGATTTTCCACCGCCGGTCAGATATCGCAATGAAGAACACTGAAGGGTCCCTGAAGAGCACAGCAATGTATGTGCCATGTTGGCAGAAGAATCGGTGAAGAATTGCACCTTGCGCGGGCAAACTCACCTGAAGTGCCCACTTTTGGGTGTCTGACCCGCGGATTTTCTACTGCCGGTCAGATATCACAATGAAGAACACTGAAAGGTTCCTGGGGAGCACGGCAGTGTATGTGCCGTGTTGGCAGAACAATCGGCACAGAATTGCAGCTTGCACGGGCAAACCCACCTGAAGTGCTTACTTTCGGGTGTCTGACGCGCGGATTTTCCACCGCTGCTCAGATATCGCAATGAAAGACACTGAGGGGTCCCTGGGGATCGTCGTAATGCACGTACCATGTTGGCAGAAAATTCGGGCGATACTACGCCTCATGCGGGCACAATAATCTCAAGTGCCCACTTTCGGGTGTCTGACTCACGGATTTTCTACCGCTGGTCAGATGTCGTAATGAAAGACACTGAGGGGTCCCTGGGGAGTGTAGTAATGCGCGTGCCATGTCGGCCGAAGGTTTGGTGCGGAACTGCCCCTTACGGGGGCTAAATAATCTCCTCGTGCGGAGAAAACAAGCTAAAGTGCCCACTTTCGGGTGTCTGACCCGCGGAGTTTCTACTGGGAGTCAGATATCGCAAAGGGAGGCCCTGATGGGTCCCTGTGGGGCATAGCAATGGGTGTCCCCTCTTGGCAGAAAAATCGGAGCAGAACCGCAGTTTGCGCGGGCAAACCAATCTGAAGTGCTCACTTTTGGGTGTCTGACCTGCGGATTTTCTACCGCCGGGCAGTTGTCGTAATGAAAGACACTGAGGGGTCCCTGAGGAGTGTAGTAATGCGCGTGCCATGTTGGCCGAAAGTTTGGTGCGGAACTGCCCCTCACGGGGGCTAAATAATCTCCTCATGCGGAGAAAACAACTAAAGTGCCCAGTTTTTGTAGTTTGGACCGTGGGTTTTCTACTGTGGGTCAGATATCGCAAAGGGAGGCCCTGATGGGTCCCTGTGGAGCATAGCAATGCGCGTCCTATCTTGGCAGAAAGATCGGAGCAGAACCGCAGTTTGCGCGGGCAAACCAATCTGAAGTGCCCACTTTCGGGTGTCTGACCCGCGGATTTTCTACCGCCGGTCAGATATCACAATGAACTACACTGGGGGGTCCCTGGGCAATGCGTGTGCCATGTTGGCAGAAAATTCGGGGCGGAACTGTCCCTCACTCGGGTAAAATAATCTCCTCATGCAGGAAAAACAAGCTAAGATGCCCAGTTTTGGACATTTGGACTGCGGATTTTCTACTGCGGGTCAGATATCGCAAGGGGCGGCTCTGATGGGTCCCTGGGGAGCATAGCAATGCGTGTGCCATGTTCGCAGGAAAATCGGTGCAGAATTGCAGCTTGCGCAGGCAAAATAATCTCCTCATGCAGGAAAAACAAGCTCAAGTGCCCAGTTTTGATCATTTGGCCCGTGGATTTTCTACCGGGGGTCAGATATTGCAAGGGGAGGCCCTGATGGGTCCCTGGGGAGCATAGCAATGTGTGTGCCATGTTCGCAGAAAAGTCGGTGCAGAATTGCAGCTTGCGCAGGCAAAATAATCTCCTCATGCAGGAAAAACAAGCTAAGGTGCCCAGTTTTGATAATTTGGCCCGTGGATTTTCTACAGGGGGTCAGATATTGCAAGGGGAGGCCCTGATGGGTCCCTGGGGAGCATAGCAATGCGTGTGCCATGTTCGCAGAAAAATCGGTGCAGAATTGCAGCTTGCGCAGGTAAACACACCTGAAGTGCCCACTTTCGAGTGGCTGGCCTGCGGATTTTCTACTGCTGGTCGGATATTGCAATGAAGGACACTGAAGAGTCCCTGGGGTCCGTAGAAATGTGGGTGCCATGTTGACAGAAAATTCTGGGCGGAACTGTCCCTCACGCAGGCTAAATAATCTCTTCATGCGGAGAAAACAAGCTGAAGTGCCGAGTTTTGGTCATTTGGACCGCAGATTTTGTACTGCAGGTCAGATATTGCAAAGCGAGGCCCTAATGGGTCTCTCGGGAGCATAGCAATGTGGGTGCTATGTTGGCACAAAAATCGGTGCAGAATTGCGGCTTGCGGGGGCAAAATACTCTCCTCATGCAGGAAAAACGAGCTAAAGTGCCCAGTTTTAGTCATTTAGCCCGCAGATTTTCTACACTGGTCAGATATGGCAATGCAAGACACTGAGGGGTCCGTGGACAGCGTACCAATGCCACTGCAACATTGGCAGAAAATTCGGTGCGGAACTGCCCCTCACGCCGGCAAAATAGTTTGAAGTGCCAACTTTCGGGTGTCTGGCCCGCGGATTTTGTACCGCCGGTCAGAGATTGCAATGAAGGACACTGAAGGGTCCCTGGGGAGCGTAGAAATGTGGGTGCCATGTTGGCAGAAAATTCGGGGCAGAACTGTCCCTCACGCAGGTAAAATAATCTCCTCATGCGGGAAAAACAGGCTAAAGTGCCTAGTTTTGGTCATTTGGACCGCGGATTTTTTACTGCGAGTCAGATATCGCAAGGGGAGGCCCTGATGGGTTCCTGGGGAGCCTAGAAATGTGCGTGCCATGTTAGCAGAAAAATCGGTGCAGAACTGCCCCTCACGGGGGCAAAATAATCTGAAGTGCCCACTTTCGGGTGTCTGACCCGTGGATTTTGTACCGCTGGTCAGATATCGCAATGACAAACACTGAAGGGTCTCCACGGAGCGTAGCGATGTGCGTGCCATGTTGGCAGACAATTTGTTGCGGAACTGCCCTCACGCGGGCACAATAATCTGAAGTGCCCACTTTCGGGTGTCTGGCCTGCGGATGTTCTACCGCCAGTGAAATATTACAATGAAGGAATCTGAAGGGTCCCTGGGGAGCGTAGAAATGCGCGTACCATGTTAGCAGAAAGTTCGGTGTGGAACTGCCCCTCACGCGGGCTAAACAATCTCCTTATGCGGGGAAAACAAGCTAAAGTGCCCAGTTTTGGTCATTTGGACCGCGGATTTTCTACTGCAGGTTAGATATTGCAGAATTGCAGTCTGCACGGGAAAACTGGGCACTTTAGCCTGTTTTTTCCGCATGAGGAGATTATTTTACCCGTGTGAGGAACAGTTCCGCCCCGCCTTTTCTGCCAACATGGCATCCACAAAGGACACTGAAGGGTCCCTGGGAGCGTAGAAATGTGGGTGCCATGTTGGCAGAAAGTTCGGTGTGGAACTGCCCCTCACGCGGGCTAAACAATCTCCTTATGCGGGGAAAACAAGCTAAAGCCCCCAGTTTTGGTCATTTGGACCGCGGATTTTCTACTGCAGGTTAGATATTGCAAAGCGAGGCCCTGATGGGTCCCTGGGGAGCATAGCAATGCGGTTGGCATGGTGGCGGAAAAATCGCTGCAGAATTGCAGCTTGCGCGGGAAAACTGGGTACTTTAGCTTGTTTTTTCCGCATGAGGAGATTATTTTGAAAATCCGCGGTCCAAATGACCAAAAGTAGGTACTTTAGCTTGTTTTCCCGCATGAGGAGATTATTTTACCTGCGTGAGGGACAGTTCCGCCCCGCATTTTCTGCCAACATGGCACCCACATTGCTACACTACCCAGGGACCCCCAGTGTTGTTCATTGCGATATCTGACCGGCGGTACAAAATCCACGGGCCAGACACCCGAAAGTGGGCACTTCAGACGATTTTACCGCCGTGAGGGGCAGTTCTGCACCGAATTTTCTGCCAATATGGCACTCGCATTGCTACGATCCCCAGGGACCCCTCAGTGTCTTTCATTGCGATATCTGACCAGTGGGAGAAAATCCGCGGGCCAAATGACCAAAACTGGGCACTTTAGCTTGTTTTCCCTGCATGAGGAGATTGTTTAGCCCGCGTGAGGGGCAGTTCCACACCGAACTTTCTGCCAACATGGCACGTGCATCACTACGCTCCCCAGGGACCCTTCAGTGATCTTCATTGCGATATCTGACCCGCGGTAGAAAATCCGCAGGCCAGACACCCAAAAGTGGGCACTTGAGATTATTTTGCTCGCGCAAGCTGCAGTTCTGCACCGATTTTTCTGCCAACATGGCACCCACATTGCTATGCTCCCGAGAGACCCACCAGGGCATCGCTTTGCGATATCTGACCCGCAGTAGAAAATCTGCGGTTCAAATGACCAAAACTGGGCACTTCAGCTTGTTTTCTCCACATGAAGAGATTATTTAGCCTGCGTGAGGGACAGTTCCGCCCAGAATTTTCTGTCAACATGGCACCCACACTTCTACGCACCCCAGGGACTCTTCAGTGTCCTTCATTGCAATATCTGGCCAGCAGTAGGAAATCCGCGGGCCAGACACTCGAAAGTGGGCACTTCAGGTGTGTTTGCCCACGCAAGCTGCAATTCTGCAGTGAGTTTTCTGCCAAGATGGGACACGCATTGCGAATGCTCTTCAAGGACCCATCAGAGCCGCCCCTTGCGATATCTGACCCGCAGTAGAAAATCTGCGGGCCAAATGACCAAAACTGGGCACCTTAGCTTGTTTTTCCTGCATGAGGAGATTATTTTACCCGAGTGAGGGACAGTTCCGCCCCGAATTTTCTCCCAACATGGCATGTGCATTGCTATGTGCCCCAGGGACCCTTTAGTGTCCTTGATTGCGATATCTGACCGGCGGTAGAAAATCTGCGGGTCAAACACCCGAAAGTGAGCACTTCAGGGGGGTTTGCCCCCTCAAACTGCAATTCCGGACTGAACTTTGTGCCAACATGGCACGCGCATTACTATGCTCCCCAGGGACTCTTCAGTAACCTTTATTGCGATATTTGACCGGCGGTAGAACATCCGCGGGCCAAACACCCGAAAGTGGGCACTTCAGATTATTTTGCCCACGTGAGGGGCAGTTCGGCACCGATTTTTCTGCAAACATGGCACACGCATTGCTATGCTCCCCAGGGACCCATCGAGGCCTCCCTTTGCGATGTCTGACCCGTAGTAGAAAATCCGCGGGCCAAACTACGAAAACTGGGCACTTTAGCTTGTTTTCTCCGCATAAGGAGATTATTTTGCCTGCGTGAGGGGCAGTTCCGGATCGAATTTTCTGCCAACATGGCACACACATTGCTACGCTTTCCAGCGACGCCGCAGTGTCTTTCATTACGGCATCTGACCAGCGGTAGAAGATCCGTGAGTCAGACACCCGAAAGTGGGCACTTCAGGTTATTGTGCCCGCATGAGGGGTAGTATCGCCCCGAATTTTGTGCCAACATGGCACACACATTACTATCCTCCCCAGGGACTCTTCAGTAACCTTCATTGCGATATTTGACCGGCGGTAGAACATCCGCGGGCCAGACACCCGAAAGTGGGCACTTCAGATGGGTTTGCCTGTGCAAGGTGTAATTCTGCACCGATTTCTCTGCCAACATGGCACATACATTGTTGTGCTCCCTAGGGACCCTTCAGTGTTCTTCATTGCGATATCTGACCAGCGGTAGGAAATCCGCGGGCCAGACCCCCAAAAGTAAGCACTTAAGGTGGGTTTGCCCGTGCAAGCTGCAATTCTGCACCGATTGTTCTGCCAACATGGCACACACATTTCTCTACTCCCCAGGGACCAATCAGGGCCCTGGTCTGCGATATCCAACCTGCCGTAGAAAATTTACGAGCCAAACGACCAAAACTGGGCACTTTAGCTTGTTTTCTCCGCACGAGGAAATTATTTAGCCCCCGTGAGGGGCAGTTCCGCACCGAACTTTCGGCCAACATGGCACGCACAGTACTAGACTCCTCAGGGACCCTCCAGTGACCTTCATTACGATATCTGACCGGCACTAGAAAATCCGCGGGTAAGACACCCGAAAGTGGGCACTTCAGGTGGGTTTGCCCGCGCAAGGTGCAATTCTGCACCGAATTTTCTGCCAACATGGCACACGCATTGCTACACTGCCCAGGGACCCCCCAGTGTAGTTCATTGCGATATCTGACCGGCGGTAGAAAGTCCGCGGGTCAGACACCCGAAAGTGGGCACTTCAGATTGGTTTGCCCGCGCAAACTGCGGTTCTGCTCCGATCTTTCTGCCAAGATAGGACGCGCATTGCTATGCTCCACAGGGACCCATCAGGGCCTCCCTTTGCGATATCTGACCCACAGTAGAAAATCCACGGTCCAAACTACGAAAACTGGGCACTTTAGTTGTTTTCTCCGCATAAGGAGATTATTTTGCCCTCGTGGGAAGCAGTTCCGCCTCAATTTTTCTGCCAACATGGCACGCGCATTACTACGCTCCCCAGAGACCCTTCAGTGCCCTTCATTGCGATATCTGACCCACGGTAGAAAATCCGCAGGCCAGACACCCGAAAGTGGGCACTTCAGATTATTTTGCCCGCGTGAGGGGCAGTTCCGCACCAAATTTTCTGCCAACATGGCACGCGCATTGCTACGCTCCCCAGGGACCCTTTACCGTCTTTCCTTGTGATATCTATGCTCCCCACGGACCCATCAGGGCCTCCCCTTGCGATTTCTGACCAGCGGTAGAAAATCCGCGGGTCAGAGACCCGAAAGTGGGCACTTCAAATTGGTTTGCCCGCGCAAGCTGGAATTGTGCACCAAATTCTCTGCCAACGTGGCAGGTGCATTGCCACGCTCCCCAGGGGCCCATCAGGGCCATTCTTCGCGATATCTGACCCGCAGTAGGCAATCCGCGGGCCAAACGACCAAAACTGGGCACTTTAGCTTGTTTTCTCTGCATGAGGAGATTGTTTAGCCCGCGTGAGAGGTAGTTCCACACCAAACTTTCTGCCAACATGGCACGTGCATCACTACGCTCCCCAGAGACCTTTTAGTGACCTTTATTGCGATATCTGACCCGCGGTAGAAAGTCCACAGGCCAGACACCCGAAAGTGGGCACTTCAGATTATTTTGCCCGTGTGACGGGCAGTTTCACACCAAATTTTCTGCCAACATGGCACGCGCATTGCTACGCTCCCCAGGGACCCTTTAGTGTCTTTCATTGCGATATCTAACCGGCAGTAGAAAATCCGCGGGTCCGACACCCAAAAGTGGGCACTTCAGGTGGGTTTGCCCGCGCAAGGTGCAATTCTGCACTGATTTTTCTGCCAACATGGCATAGACATTGCTGTGCTCTTCAGGGACCCTTCAGTGTTCTTCATTGCGATATCTGACCTGTGGTTGAAAATCTGCGGTCCAAATGACCAGAACTGGGCACTTTAGCTTGTTTTCTCCGCATGAGAAGATTGTTTAGCCCGCGTAAGGGGCAGTTCCACACCGAACCTTCTGCCAACATGGCACCCACATTTCTACGCTCCCCAGGGACCCTTCAGTGTCCTTCATTGTGATATTTCACTGGCGGTAGAACATCCGCAGACCAGACACCCGAAAGTGGGTACCTCAGATTATTTTGCCCGCGTCAGGAGCAGTTCCGCACCGAATGTTCTGCTAACATTGCAGCGGCATTGCCACGCTCCCCAGGGACCCCTCAGTGTCTTTCATTGCGATATCTGACCAGCGGTAGAAAATCCGCGGGCCAAATGACCAAAACTGGGCACTTTAGCTTGTTTTTCATGCATAAGGAAATTATTTTGCCTCCGCAAGCTGCAATTCTGCAGCGATTTTTCTGCCAAGATGGGACGCACATTGCCATGCTCCCTAGGGACCTATCAGGGCCTCCCCTTGCAATCTCTGACCCGCCGTCCAAAATCCGCGGGCCAAACGACCAAAACTGGGCACTTTAGCTTGTTTCCTCTGCATGAGGAGGTTGTTGAGCCCGCGTGAGGGGCAGTTCCACACCGAACTTTCTGCGGATATGGCACACACATTGCTATGCTGCCCAGGGACCCATCAGGGCCTCCCTTTGCGATATCTGACCCCCAGTAGAAAATCCGCGGGCCAAACTACGAAAACTGGGCATGAGGAGATTATTTCGCCCTCGTGGGGGGCAGTTCCGCACCGAATTTTCTGCCAACATGGCATGCGCATTGCTACGCTCCCCAGGGACCCTTTACTGTCTTTCCTTGTGATATCTGACCGACGGTAGAAAATTTGCGGGCCAGGCACCCGAAGGGCACTTCAGATTGGTTTGCCCACGCAAGCTGCGGTTCTGCTCCGACTTTTCGGCCATGATGGGACGCGCATTGCTATGCTCGCTAGGGACCCATTAAGGCCTTCCTTTGTGATGTCTGACCCGCCGTAGAAAATCCGCGGTCCAAACTACGAAAACTGGGCACTTTAGCTTGTTCCGCACATGAGGAGATTATTTTGCCCACGCAAGCCGCAATTCTGCACCAAATTTTGTGCCAACATGGCACACGCATTGCTACACTGCCCAGGGACCCCCCAGTGTTGTTCATTGCGATATCTGACCGGCGGTAGAAAATCCGCGGGTCAGACACCCGAAAGTGGGCACTTCAAATTGGTTTGCCTGCGCAAGCTGCGGTTCTGCTCCGATTTTTCTGCCAAGATGGGACGCGCATTGCTATGCTCCACACGGACCCATCAGGGCCTCCCTTTGCGATATCTGACCCACAGTAGAAAATCTACAGTCCAAACTACGAAAACTGGGCACTTTAGTTGTTTTCTCCGCATGAGGAGACTATTTTGCCCTCGTGGGAAGCCGTTCCGACCTCGATTTTTCTGCCGACATGGCACTCACATTGCTACGCTCCCCAGGCACCCCCCAGTGTTTTTCTGTGCGATATCTGACCAGCGGTAGAAAATCCGCGGGTCAGATACCCGAAAGTGGGGGGCAGAACTGTAGCTTAGGCGGGCAAACCACCTGAAGTGGCCACTTTCAGGTGTCTGACCCGTGGATTTTCTACCGCCGGTCAGATATCGCAATGAAGGACACTGAAGGGTCCCTGGGGAGCATAGCAGCGTGTGTGCCATCTTGGCAGAAACATCGGTGCAGAATTGCGGCTTGCGCGAGCAAAATGATCTCCTCATGCAGGGAAAACAAGCTAAAGTGCCCAGTTTTGGTCATTTGGGCTGCAGATTTTCTACTGCCAGGTGGATATCGAAAAGGGAGGTCCTAATGGGTCCCTAGGGAGCAAAGCAATGCGCGTCCCATCTTGCCCGAAGAATCGGTGCAGAACTGCCGCTTGCGTGGCCAAACCCACCTGAAGTGCCCACTTTCGGGTGATCTGACCCACGGATGTCCTACCGCTAGTCAGATATCGCAATGAACAACACTGGGGGGGCCCTGGGGAGCGTAGAAATGCGCGTGCTATGCTTGCAGACAGTTCGGTGCGGAACTGCCCCTCACGCGGCCAAAATAATCTCCTCATGCGGAGAAAACAAGCTAAAGTGACCAGTTTTCATAGTTTGGACCGCGGATTTTCTACTGCGGGTCAGATATCGCAAGGGGAGGCCCTGATGGGTTCCTGGGGAGCGTAGAATTGTGGGTGCCATGTTGGCAGAAAATTTGGGGCGGAACTGTCCCTCATGCGGGTAAAATAATCTTCTCATGTCGGAAAAACAAGCTAAAGTGCCCAGTTTTGGTCATTTGGACCACGGATTTTCTACCGCTGGTCAGATATTGTAATGAGAGACACTGAGGGGTCCCTGGGGATCGTAGCAATGCGCGTGCCATATTGGCAGAAAATTCGGTGCGGTACTGCCCCTCACGTGAGCATAATAATCTGAAGTGCCCCCTTTCGGGTGTCTGGCCTGCGGATGTTCTACCGCCAGTGAAATATCACAATGAAGGACACTGAAGGGTCCCTGGGGAGCGTAGAAATGTGGGTGCTATGTTAGTAGAAAGTTCGGTGTGGAACTGCCCCTCCCGCGGGCTAAACAATCTCCTCATGCAGAGAAAACAAGCTAAAGTGCCTAGTTTTGGTCATTTGGACCGCGGATTTTCTACTGCGAGTCAGAAATCGCAAGGGGAAGCCCTGATGGGTTCCTGGGGAGCGTAGAATTGTGGGTGCCATGTTCGCAGAAAACTCGGGGCCGAACTGTCCCTCACGCAGGTAAATAATCTTCTCATGCGGAAAAACAAGCTAAAGTGCCCAGTTTTGGTCATTTGACCCGCGGATTTTCTACTGCTGGTCAGATATCGCAATGAAAGACACTGAAGGGTCGCTGGGGAGCGTAGCAATGCACATGCCATGTTGGCACAAAGTTCGGTGCGGAATTGCCGCTTGCGGGGAAACCCACCTGAAGCCTGCGAATTTTCCACCGCTGGTCAGATATCACGATGGACAGCACTAAGGGGTCCCTGGGGAGCGTAGCAATGTGGGTGCCATGTTGGCAGAAAATTCGGTGCAGAACTGCCCCTCACGCGGGCAAAATAATCTGAAGTGCCCACTTTCGGGTGTCTGGCCCGCGGATTTTCTACCACCGGTCAAATATCGCAATGAAGGTTACTGAAGAGTCCCTGGGGAGCATATAAATGTGCGTGCCATGTTGGCAGAAAGTTCGGTGCGGAACTGGCCCTCACGCAGGATAAATAATCTCCTCATGTGGAGAAAACAAGCTAAAGTGCCCTGTTTTCGTAGTTTGGTCCGCGGATTTCCGACTGCGGGTCAGATATTGCAAAGGGAGGCCCTGATGGGTCCCTGGAGAACATAACAATGCGAGTCCCATCTTGGCAGAAAAATTGGGGCAGAATGCAGCTTGCTAGTAATGCGCGTGCCATGTTGGCAGAAAATTCGGGGCGATACTACCCCTCACGCGGGCTAAACAATCTCCTCATGCAGGGAAAACAAGCTAAAGTGCCCAGTTTTGGTCATTTGACCCGCAGATTTTCTCCCGCTGGTCACATATCGCAATGAAAGACACTGAGGGGTCCCTGGGGATCGTAGCAATGCGAGTGCCATATTGGCAGAAAATTCGGTGCGGAACTGCCCCTCATGCCGGTAAAATTGTCTGAAGTGCCCACTTTCGGGTGTCTGGCCCGTGGATTTTGTACCGCCGGTCAGATATCGCAATGAACACCACGAGGGGTCCCTGGGTAGTGTAGCAATGTGGGTGCCATGTTGGCAGAAAATTCGGGGCGGAACTGTCCCTCACGCAGGTAAAATAATCTCCTCATGCGGGAAAACAAGCTAAAGTGCCTAGTTTTGGTCATTTGGACCGCGGATTTTCTACTGCGGGTCAGATATCGCAAGGGGTCATTTGGCCCGCGGATCTTCTACCGCCGGTCAAATATTGCAATGAAAGACACTGAAGGGTCCCTGGGGTGCATAGCAATGTGCATCCCATCTTGGCAGAAAAATCGCTGCAGAATTCCAGCTTGCGCGGGCAAACCAATCTGAAGTGCCCACTTTTCGGTCTCTGACCCGCGGACTTTCTACTGCTGGTCAGATATCACAATGAAAGACACTGAGGGGTTGCTGGGGGGCGTAGTAATGAGTGTGCCATGTTGGCAGAAAGTTCGGTGCGAAACTGCCCCTCACGTGGGCACAATAATCCCCTGCGGAGAAAACAAGCTAAAGTGCCCAGCTTTCGTAGTTTGGACTGCGGATTTTCTACTGCGGTCCGCGGGCTAAACAATCTCCTCATGCAGAGAAAAACAAGCTAAAGTGCCTAGTTTTGGTCATTTGGACCGCGGATTTTCTACTGCGAGTCAGAAATCGCAAGGGGAGGCCCTGATAGGTCCCTAGGGAGCATGGCAATGTGCGTCCCATCTTGGCAGAAAAATCGCTGCAGAATTGCAGCCTGCGCGGGCAAAATAATCTTCTCATGCAGGAAAAAACAAGCTAAAGTGCCCAGTTTTGGTCATTTGGAGTGCAGATTTTCTACTGCAGGTCAGATATCGCAATGAAAGACACTAAGGGGTCCCTGGGGAGCGAGGCCATGCCCCTGCAATGTTGGCAGAAAATTGGGTGCAGAACTGCTCCTCACGCCGAGTATCACCCCGAATTTTCTGCCAACATGGCACGTGCATTGCTACGATCCCCAGGGAGCCCTCAGTGTCTTTGATTGCGATATCTGACCAGCGGTGGAAAATCCACGGGTCAGACACCCAAAAGTGGGCACTTCAGGTGGGTTTGCCTGCGCAAGGTGCAATTCTGCACCGATTTTTCTGCCAATATTGCACACGGCTTGCCACACTCCCCAGGGACCCTTCAGTGTCCTTCATTGCGATATCTGACCGATGGTAGAAGGTCCGCGGGCCAGACACCCACCCGCAAGTGGGCACTTCACATTGGTTTGCCCATGCAAGCTACAATTTTGCACCGAGTTTTCTGCCAAGATGGCACGCGCACCCAGGGACCCCTCAGTGTCTTTCATTGGTTTGCCCATGCAAGCTACAATTTTGCACCGAGTTTTCTGCCAAGATGGGACACGCATCGCTATGCTCCCTAGGGACCCATCAGGGCCTCCCTTTGCGATATCTGACCCGCAGTAGAAAATCCGCGGGCCAAATGACCAAAACTGGGCACTTTAGCTTGTTTTTCCCGCATGAGGAGATTATTTTGCCCGTGCAACCTGCAGTTCTGCACCGATTTTTCTGCCAACATGGCACACGCCTTGCTCCCCAGGGACCCCTCTGAAAATTCGGTACGGAAATGCCTCTCCCGCAGGCAAAACAGTCTGAAGTGCCCAGTTTTGGTCATTTGGCTGACAGATTTTCTACGGCAGGTCAGTTATTGCCGACAGCGGTCCCGCTGGGTCCGTGGGGGGCGTAGATGCAGGCCAGACAATCTGAAGTGGCAGGATTTTGTTATTGTCCTGGCAAATTTTCTGCTGCAGATGCGCAGTAGTATGGTGGTCACATTGCATATTTACTATTCTGACCTTTTCTTTTCACCTTTTCACCCTTTTTCCAGGTTTTCAACTTTCTGTACTGACCTACCGTAGAAAATCTGCCAGCTAAATACCCGAAACTGGGCACTTCAGTTTGTTTTGCCTGGGCAAGAGGCAATTCCGCACCGAATTTTCTGCCAACATACCACCCGCATTGGCATCTGTCCCGCAGACTCGCAGATACCTTCCCCCATGACATTTGACCTGCCGCAGATCTGCAGCAGAAAATCCGCCAGCTAAATACCTGAAACTGGGCACTTCAGACTGTTTTGCCTGCGCAAGAGGCAATTCCGCACCGAACTTTTTGCCAACATACCACCCGCATTGCTATGCTGCCCATGGACCCAGCAGTGCCTCTGTCTGCAATATCTGACCTGCCATAGAAAATCTGCCAGCCAAATGACCAAAACTGTGCACTTTACCTTGTTTTGCCTGCACAAGAGGCAATTCCGCACCGAATTTTCTCCCATTGTTATGCTCCCCACGGACCCAGCAGTGCCTCTCTTTGCGATCTCTGACCTGCCGTAGAAAATCTGCCAGCCAAATGACCGAAACTGGGCACTTCAGATCGTTTTGCCTGCGCAAGAGGCAATTCCGCACCGGATTTTCTGCCACCATGCCCACCGAATTTTCTTCCAATATCCCATTGTTGTTCTTATGTTCCTACATATGGCGGTCACATTGCACACTTATTATGCAACCGACCGCAATCACCTTCGGCCATCAAGAGTGATTAACCCTAATATAGGGCAGCGTTCAAAACCACTGTCCTCCCTACGACGTCTTGTTTATAAAGTTGTCATTCCAGCACATTGAATGAATACTAATCTGTGTCCATAGGAAGAAAAGAATAGCAGAATGAAAACACCCAAAAAAAAGTATGGAAAGTTGAAGACCCGAAAAAAAAGGTGGAAAAGTGGAAAAAAAACCCCGGAATAATAAATGTGCAAAGTGACCGCCATACCTACAAACCCAGGGACACCTTCACCGACGTATTTGACCTGTCGCAGATCTCCAGCAGAAAGCTTGCTCACCGAATAACAAAATTTAATTAGTTCCAAAACATGTGCACTCCCATCATATCTACAAGTTTGTCTCCTTATATCTTGTACTTTTGAAACAGCTTAAAACCATTTCTATTCAGAAGAGCTAAAGCCACTGGAAGAGGTAGTCACAAGGAACATACAGCCGCTGACCACCAACATACATGTGCTGCTCTACCCCAATTCTTTGGCTGCAACCTCCCAAACTATGTGACACATGTACACTCAAGGGAAAACTGGAGAAGAGAAAAGCAAGTGACATTTTCAGCCAACCAGGTTTCAAGTTTTTCACCAATATTTTCACCTGAAAAACTGGTGAATTTTAAGGTGGAAAATTCGAAATAAAAAAATTCACATTTTTCACCGAAAAACTTGAATTCAAATATTTCAAGTTTTTCACCTCAGTTCCAAGTGAAAAATCTTTGAAAAATGTTTTAACTTTTTCAGTCGTATTCTTGGTGTAAAATGGGGTGAAAAAGGACATGTATATTTCATTACATTTTTCACCAAAGATTACAGTAGAAAACAATGTGAAAAATATGTGAAAAATATGTGAAAAATGTGAACCCCAGTTTCAAATTTTTCACCGCTTTTTTTATCACTTTTTTCACGAATTTTTCAGCACTTTTTCCGCTGAATATTGTTGTGAATAAAGTTTTACATTTTCCACCCCAATTTCCGGGTGGCAATAGAGGTGAATCTTGAGGTGTAAAACTCATAAATTTTGTTTCAAATTTTTCACCTTAAATTCCACTGGAAATAGTGGTGAAAAAAGTTTTAAATTTTTCACCTCGTTTCTCACTGAAAAATGTGTAAAACTCTGCTGAATTTTGGGTGAATAGTTGGTGTAAAACTTATAAATTTTGTTTCAAGTTTTTCACCCTGAATTGCACTTGAAATAGTGGTGAAAAAAGTTTTAAATTTTTCACCTCGTTTCTCAGTGAAAAATGTGTAAAACTCCGCTGAATTTTGGGTGAATAGTTGGTGTAAAACTTATAAATTTTGTTTCAAGTTTTTCACCTTGAATTCCACCTGAAATAGTGGTGAAAAAACTTTTAAATTTTTCACCTCTTTCTCAGTGAAAAATGCGTAAAAATCCCGCTGAAGTTTGGGTGAATAGTTGGTGTAAAACATTATGAGTTTTGTTTCAAGTTTTTCACCTTGAATTTCACTTGAAATAGTGGTGAAAAAGTTTTAAATTTTTCACCTCTTTTTTCGGTGAAAAATGTCTGAAAAACAAACAACATTTTTCACCGTAAATTGAGGTGAAAAATTTGAATCTCCCAACCAGTGTTAGCAGTGAGCCTCCTTCGAACACTCATTGTCATGCAAAAGGGCTTCTGTTCAGGTGCTGGCCTCAACTTGGTAAGTAACGGGGTGAGACTTTGATACCATCATTAAGTTGGATTTCTCTTGGCTTCGCCCCGTCTTCACGCCTGGAGTCCAAGGATGGACTGGGAAGGTGGACCTGGAAGGTGGAATTTCACAGGGCGTAAGTGGCCAAAATACCAGTCGGACCTTTTTTGTTGTGTTCAAATTTGACTGATACATACACTTTTTTTTTTGCCTCTGTCACCAGAAAGTCTTCCGGAGCTGTCTGAGAGACATTGTGTGAAATTTGGGTCGGAGTCAGTGGAGGTTCCTTGGCACATGATTGAATTGTGAATATAGTGGATGGTGTCTCCCCAGTGGCAGAAACAAGCCAATATCTCACGGTTGACCGTGGATGATCTCATCAAATTCGATATTGGCTTGGTCGCTGTACACTCGACCGCTATTCCTGTGAGGACACCAGTAGGGAGAGCTGGGACTATCTGTGGGTCAAATCTTGGGGGATTCTCAGAGTTGGCCAAAAAGTTTTTTCGCGGTGACCGAAAAGTTTTTGCGGTTCTATTTTTGCAACATCGGGAACGTGATACCCCTAAAGTTCGTCCAGCCGGTGACCATTTTGTAGGCTGGGACCTTTACTCTACACCACCCTACGCCTCGACACTAAGACGTGGGTTACAGCATTTTTCGAACACCACGCAAATCCCAGCCCCTCAGTTGCATCGGCAGTAAAGCATGTGCTCGTTTATTCGAGCACCAGCTCGCTCGCCACCGAGACTCTGGCAGGATTTCTGAGGGCGTGTCCTGGCATCAAAAGTCTGTCGCTCATCGGCGACAATGTCTCGGCGCGCCTCCTCCCGGTGCTTAGAAACTTGCGGGTTGAGCGGTTGACCATTGATATTGGGGAGCTGTTTCGCACGGAGGCGTCTCCCCGTAACGATGACACCGAGACCGACAAGGAACAGGAAGAAAAGTCGGAACCGGAAGAAGAATCGCGGCTACTCAGCCTTGCCCATCCTTTCTTTTCCTCCGTCACGCACCTAGATATCAATGACGACTTCGACGTCGAGGATCCGGAGCCCGAGGAGTTAGAATGGCTCACCAACCTCTCGACGCTTCCCGCCCTCACTCACCTCGCCTTCAGCAGTCCGCCCAACCCCGAGATCGTCGGCACCGTCTTACGCAGCTGCCCGGATATCCGGTTTCTCGTGATCCCGTTTTCCGCAATGGAAGCCCAGATGGCGAGCGAGTACGCCAAGTTCGTGGCGGAAGACGCAGGCTCGGACGCGCGGCTTGTGGTGGCGACGTACGCGGACTATTATGCTGATTGGGAGGCTGGGGCAAGGGGGAGAGAGGATGTCTGGGTCCGCGCGGAGAAATTTGTTGTGGCTAAAAAGCGCGGGGAGATTGAGAGTGTGTGCCATCTCTTCCGCACCTCTGATTCCTTTACTCATCCGCAAATTTAGAGGACGATTACCTCCTGGACAGAGCTTCGATCGAAGGAGAGGATTGAGTCCTGTTCCAGTGTGTCCTGTTACCAACCGCTACGTACACCGCGATGTTCCCTCCAAATCCTCATTTCTTCCCTGGAACGCATCAACGAAGCTTCGTTGAAGCGTGATCATCTCAACCACGGAGGACGATTTAAAAAAATGAAACACGCACCCTTTGATCTCGTTGCTCGGACGGCGAGAACAGCCAGACTCTATGCAGTGTTCTTCATCCCACATATTCTAATCCTTGACAGGCATAGCGTGACAGCTTCGCGCCCTGCCCTGGATCTCAGGATCCGGAATTAAAAATGTCCTACGCCTCTAATCCTAGTCCTTAACACGCATAGCATAGCTTCGCGGCCCCTGCCTCTCTGGGTTTCGAGGCGAGTGAAGTTATTTCCCCCTTGAATCTCGCTCAGGACATCCAGATTCCAGAATCAACGATGTCTACGTAATTCTAGTCCTTGACAAGGACGGCATAGCTTCGCCCCCCCTGGATATCGATCTCGGATTCAGCGAAGTTCTTGCCAGTCGGTCTGCTGCAGGAACTCGAACCCATCATTTCACACAGATTTTGAGGATTTTCGACTTGTCGTCGTCGTCGGGTGAGTGTTTTCTTTTGCTTGTCGCACACTGGTCACTACGGTCTTCCAGAGTGAAGCCTCACTAACACTCCGGCCTAGCGACCAAGCTCATTTAATTCCAAAGTATGCAAGTCCGTAATGAGAGAGCGTACATCACCGAACCGTTCAAAATGCAGATAACACCACACTGTCTGTTCAGGTTCAACCAAATTTTCCTGGTGAGGGGTTCTAATTTCGACGTTCTCGGAATGAATGATGGTCAGGTCCTCTCCCGCTTTTCAAGGCCTAAAAGAATTATACCTTGATCCCACCCGACTTGTAGGACGGTCATATCTTGAGAAGACACACTGCCTCGTTCGTCATCTTTTGCAACCGCGTGGGGCGGGACTTCTGGATCAGTCAATGAAACACCTAGGCCATTACAAGGTTCGCATGCCAATCTCACTGTATCACCACTCAAATTCAGCTCACCTTTGCCGCCGCCGATGCATTCGGGAAGGTTTCCGGGCTTTTCGGGGAAACTTTTATTTCTTTCATAAGGGTTTTTGTTCTTTCTTCCCCGTTTGAGAAAATCTCAATCAAAAACCCCAAAGCGGGGTTGCTGCGGTTGCTAGATTTTCTATCCAGCAACACTGCAATGCCGGGCCGATGGCAGTTCATGCCGAACTCAATGGGATCCAGCCGCGGCGCTCCACAGTTGCGGCATCATAAATTTTGTGGTCTGCTCCCGTGGTTAAAACCTTTCAAAGGGGATATTCAGAGAGGCCCTTCCATTGACTCTGAAGAGCCCTTGACTTACCGAAACTTCTGCAACTGGGTTTCTGGGGTGATATTACCATTTTATCGACTTGCTGGCCAGGCACGTCGGGCGGGATCGCAGTCGGACACCTCGCTGACAGTCCTCAAGCGCCGAAAATTCAAGCCCTCTCAATCGTTCTCCGCGCGCACCCGACTTTGTCGGAGTCTCGTGCAGAAGCCGACTCGGGCCGCTCGGCACTATCTCGGCACAAAACACTAGCGTTGCTGGACAGCAGAGAAATACTGGGGATTGCTAAATAGCAGCGACCCGGGCTATTGAATAACCTCACCTTCCGCTTGAAACCGAGCGGAATGATTGGAAAATCCCTCTCAGCTCACTTTCGCCGCCGGTTCTCGGGCTTCTCGGGGAACCTTTCTTTTCGCCCATTCGATACCTTGTCCTGTCCTTCAAAGTGTACGAAATCCAGTTCGTCCCCATCCAATTCCGGGCGTCAATCTCCCGGCCCCCGAAGCCCAGCGCCGCGGCCTGTTCTCATTTGGTTCTCATCTGCGACATCAAGATGATCTCGTCCCGAATGTCTTGCCAACGGTGTTTGGATCTCACGCCACACTGGCACGTCGGGACTAAACGTAGCCAGGAATCGCCGCAGCGAGGATTATCCCAACCCGAAACTGCCAGCTACCAAGGTGCAGTCGAGCGTGGCGAGCCTGGGCGAGTCACTCCTAAAGGCTGAAACTACCCCCATGCGCACCCTGTGCACAGGTGAATTGAAAGGACCCACAGCTTCGTGGAATCATCGATAGCATCCGTAAAGATGCAGGATCAGGATGCACCGCACTGATTCGCAGACAAAAATGATGTTCTTCGAGGTTATGTCAGGGTCTACGAAGGCCTTGGCTTTCCTTTCTCATTCACTTCATCCCTCTCTCTTCTCCCGTCTCATATGGGCACGGCCCCTCCCCCCAGGAAGGTTGTCGTTGACGACACCGACTCCGCTATCCAGTATGGTGCGGTAGGGTGGTTTCCGGCGGACCCTAGTGGCCTCCAGCATGGGAATTTCGGCCCAATTTACAACGGGACGACCTCCGGCGCTTCTTCCAACGCTAATTTCACATTTCACTTCACTGGTGCGTGTTTAACGTTTAACCCCCATCCGGGATACATTTATTAACGAAAGTTACGTCGGTTTAGGTTCCTCGATTCTCGTACAGGGCAGCATAATTGTGACCACAGACGCTAACAATGTCACGGATCCTTCCTGGACGTGTACTGTGGACGGAATCGCCATCCCGAGCCCGAAGCCGACGTTCCAGTTCCCTGAGAACAACTGGCCGTTGTGTCAGCAAGACACAATTACATTGGGTCAACATGTCTTGACGGTTAAAGTCACATCCAAGGGGCAGCCGTTTTACTTCGATAGTTTGATCTACACTCCCGCACCCGACGCCGTTTTCGAGTCCGCCGTGCTACTATACCCGGATGGCGACCCGGCGCTCACCTATAGCCCAGGCTGGAAGGAGGATGGGGAGCAAGTGGCTCAGACAGCAAACATGCAAGTCACCCTAAATTTCTATGGTCAGGACCTCACCTTCTTTCGTCTCGCCAAACTGAAATATTTATTTAGGAACATCTGCAACGCTGTATTCCCAAATCCCGAGCCAATATCCACCAAATGCCACGACCGGCAGGTGGGTATTTAGTTCTCTAATATGTCTGCGCTGTTGACCCAATTCGTTTGACCTCAGGTACATTCTCGATGGTGGGGTCCCTGTAACCTTCCCACTCAACGGCCTCGCGGGAGCAACTGACACTCAGTTCAATATCCCTACCCTCACCACCCCCACGCTGGCGGCTGGCGCCCACAACCTCACGGTCATTTATGATGGGGACATCAACCACACGCCGCTTGCCGTGAAGCAATTTTTCGTTACGAATACCACCACCTCCTCCTCCGTCCCTGCGTCGGATCCTCCTACTTCCCCATCTCCAACCGGACCAGGAAAAAGCCACTCGGGTTTGAACAAGGGCGTCATTGCAGGTGCTGTCGTCGCCGCGGTTCTCTTGGTCGCCCTCCTCGTCGGTATCTACTTCCTGCGCATCCGGCGCAGACGACGACGGGACATGGACGAGATGTCTACTTCCACGTCGTACCCAGTGACGATAGGGGCTGCGCCCGCAAGATCCTATTATGCGGCATCCAGCAGCCAGTCGTCAAGTAAGCACACGCGGAGTGCGACGAGCTCTGACGCTCTCTCTGTACCTCAACCGACCGCGCATGCCAAAAGCCGGCCGGTGGCCCCGCCCACTGTGGTTCTGCAGCACGAGGACAGTGGGGTGCGTCGGGGAGGACCGTCGGCGGAATCACTAGTAACTCCCATCGTTGTGGAGTTGCCACCCGGGTATAGCCTCGCCTAGAGGTAGGGTGAACGGTGTTGGTTGGGGTTTATTCTTTCATTTTCTTTGTTCATCCGTTACTGTATTTCTAAATCGTTCGAAGACAGTGATTTTTGTAGCTCAGTGGGCTCTCTGATGATTCCTTGTGACGGGCGGTTTTCTCGTCTATCTTTGTCTTCAATTTTTACTCTATCCTCGGCGCTCGCGCAGATAATTCACGTACGTAGAGAGCACTCACCGACAGAATCTCTCAACGAGAGCATGGCAGAAACTCATCGAAAAGAACAGGAAGTACTATTACAGTAGTGGTCTTCCGTCCATGTGTTGAACGATACTCGCCGTATAGTATCGGGGCACAAGCTCAATCTGAGCGAAGAGGCCCTCCTTCATAATTCCCGCAGCCGAGGTGGTTGTCTCTTCGACACGCTTCAACAACTGAGCTCGTGCCTCGCAAGTTGTTGAACAAGCTCCAGTGCTTCGAAGTACTCTACAACTTCGAAGGCTGGAATACAGTAACTGGGCTGAACAAAATTGTCATGTGGTTCAACTTCTTAAATCGCCCATTCGCTCCGGTCACGGCCCGCGGTCTCCAAGTGACTGCAATCTTGAACTGCCAGCCCATCTCTGATGATGGTTGAAATGGTTCGGATGCTTAGTCCTTAGTCAATACCGTTTAAGTGCACGATCACCTTTTACGATAGTTTACTGTAACCGCCCTCCAAGGTCCCAGTGCACGTCGTTCGGCGGGTAGCACGCGTCGTTTAGGCGCCCATGGACATTTGGCGCTCGGGCACGTGACCGCGTTCAACTTGCGACGCATCGAGGTACTGCTGGAGGTGCGGTGCTACGGCTCGATGAACTATCCCCGAAATGCCCGTGAGGAATTTGAGGAATTGGTGAATGTAACGATGATTCCAATGGTATTCCACACTCTTATTGACCGTTGGAGGAAGGGAGACACAATGAAGTCTATGATCGAGTAGATAATTCAAGTAAGTACATAGAGCAGGTGATGCTGCAGAGCTCTGAAGAACGCCGATAAAATTCTTTACACACCACAGAAACTCATAAAAAGGAATAGAACCATTACCGTTCCGTCCATGACATGCCATCATTTGGAGTTGAAAGTTGAGCGAAAAGGTACGCCTTCGTTCCCGTAGCGGAAGTAATCCTTGTTCGTGATGCTCGTGGCTGGTAGAATTCCCAGGTGGGTTAAATCGCCGATTTAAAGTACTTCGGTGCCAGTCGGCGCTCTACAAGGGACCGCAACAGCTCGAAATCGTGCTCTCAGATGATACAGTATATTCCGTCTCCCAACAGTTCTAATCTAACGGTTGAAATTGTTCACCGGCGCCACGGCCTCCACCACCTTCCAAATCTCGTCGATCGTCGCCTTCGCCTTCTCGCCCACCGAACCGTGTCTGAGCCACGCCACCGTGTCCGGAATCTGATGGCGTCGCCATAGGTCGCATCGACAGCCGAATCGAACGCAACCCAGCGGTACGCCAGCTCCGCCTTGCTGCACCCCGCCTCCTTCGCGGCCTCCTCCCACAAATCCAACGCCTTGTGATACTCCGGCTTATTGTAGAGCCCACCCTACACCCACTCGAGCTTCACACCCTCGGTAAACCGCCCCGCGTCCTTCCGCTCGCGCAACTGCGTCGAGGTCTTGGTGAGGAGTCCCCCGGTGATGGGGCTGTACACGTAGAACGCCATCCCTAGCTTGCGCAACGTCGGGATGAGGACCGCATCGTTCTTGCGTGCGACGGCGTTGTAATTGCCTTGATACACGGTGGGCAACACATACCCCTTTTCCTTGCAAATGTCGTAGACGCGCTGCACGTCGGGGGCGGTGAAGTTGCTGATGCCGAAGCGCTTGGAGCGGGGTCGACTTGTCGGGCGCGTGAATGTAGAAGACGTCGAGCTGCGCGTTCGTCAATGAAAGAAATCGGGAGGGGGGACCAAGACATACCTTGTCAACTCCCAACACCTCAACACTATTCTTCGCATGCTGGGGGATCGTCTCGCCGGTGCTGCCGCCCGGAATGAATCCGCCCTCGGTCTTGGTGTCGATCGTGAAGCGCTTGCCACCACCCGTCTTCCCAATCCACTCCTCGGACGCGCCGTAGAGGCGCCCGGTATCGATGGTGTCAATCCCGGTCTCCTCGAGCAGGTTATACACCTTTTCAATACTCGCCTCGTCGGGAAAGTACCCATCAGGGCCGATCGGAGCGCCTCCAAAAATGAGTTTGACGGTGGGCGTGGGCATGGTGCAGTGGGATATGGACAAGGGGGCCCAAGGATAAGCAATTACCATATGGGGTAGAGGGGGGGAGGGGTCCAGGGTCCGCCGAAAAAAAAAATTGTATGCAATTTTATTTTGCCCCAGGAAGGCCGCTGGGTAGTTGAGAATAGCAGGCAGGACCTCAAACATGATTTCCCATTATAATCACCCAATTGTAGGCCTCTCACTGATCCCGTTAGCAAGGTTGGGTCACCGTGGTCCATTTTGAACCAAGTTTCAACCCAGCAAACAGTGTGAGTGTCAAGAGAACGTCCATAGTCCAATAGCTTCTTCTCACATGGACTGCTGTTGTCGTCAATCGCTGCTCTCGCCACTTTCTACCAAAATATAGCAGCTTGATACTTACTCTGCCGCCTCGGATATCTTTCTCTAAAAGGGAATTTGATGGCATCATCGTTACGTAGGGGGGGGGAGGGGTAGGCCAAAAGTGCTGAGAAAAAAAATATGTAGGTGATATCCTTTTTTCTTATCTTTGGGCCCCCTTGGATATGGAGGGAATCAGTTGAAGTATTTATATATGCACCGCGAGTCAGGAGTCGCGGATGCGGCTCCGAAATTCGAATTTATGCAGCTCATCGCTGATAACATGAGCGTAATACGGAAGCTGAGCGCGAAGCACGCACCGACTTTTGATCTTGTGATCAACTTGTGATGTCGCGTATCCTCGCGTATCTCGCGTCCACGAGCATACAGCTCAGCCTCCAGTACGTTCTCTACCAAGTGCATCCTCACACTCAGCTCATTTGTGAGTGCCATGTGCTGGTCCTTGTCCACTCAACCATTTTTACGACTTCAACTAGAAGATGTGCGCAGTGAGGGGCGGAAGGAGCGAATTTTGTGCGTAGGAAGAGGAAGGCTGCGTACGCGCCGAGGAGGGTCGCATAGACAGTAACGCGTAGAGAAAGTAGGGCGTTTGAAACGATCAGTGGTGCGCCCGTAGCGGTTATACTTGTCCCACGCATGGTGACGTGAGCCGATAAAGAAGACGCGCCGAGATCTCAACACACACCTACTGTACTATTACGACCATTGGTTCAGGTACGGGTGACGGGCGGTCATGAACTGAACCAATTTGGTATGGGTGACGGTGACATTTCGATTTTTGGTCTGAAATAGGGGTGAAAACTGTCAAAAATTCTCGGCCGGCACTTGCCGGAGGCTGCCATCCACCCATTTATGGGAATTTTCGGTGATTGCCGATCTATGAACCTTGATCCCAGTGAACCTTTGGTCGTAATAGTACAGTATACCAAACACCAGGGGCGCAAATGCGATCATCTTCCATCGAGTCGCGCCGTCCATTGTGTACACGGCCAGGACGCAAACGCGAAATACGACTTCTTCAGTCAACGGGCCCTGGATGACTTGGGTTAGACGAAAGAAACGGGGTGGTTGGAGTGTGGATCCGTCTCGCACCATAACATAGTTGTGGACGCGGTCGATGGAGTATTTCGCAGGGAGTGTGCCGGCAAGCAACATCGCGCAGAGCGGCCCCAGAAAAAGCAAAGGTGCTTGAAAGCAGAATGAACTCTGCGACTTTGAAGGGGGGCAAAAAAAAGTGTATCCTACGGTGGAGCGCAGAAGTGGCAGAGTATTAAACCACAACGCATGAGAAGATGAAGGCGATCGTTGCCACTCCTAAACGAGCCCGAATAACGACTGGATCGTCCCGGGTGCCTGGCTGAACCCGACTTGACGCGTTTTGGCAAATTGGATCGAATACCGAATTCTTGCGTTTTTAGCGATGTAAAGGGATCATCCAGTCGGATGATCCGACATACGCAGAGGAGAAAAGAACGGCGAGCAGATGAGAGGAAACCGCAGAGAGCGGATAAGTTGTGGCTACATGGGGTGGCATTGCTGAGGGTGTGAGACAAGGAACAAGAGTGACAGGTGTTGGCAAATCAGGCCGTGATGGCCGCCGTACGTCGGCCGACAACCCGATGACCAAAGAAGATTCAACCTGTAAACCAAAATTGCAGGTATGTATTTTCGTTAACGGAAGACAGACAGAGAGAAGTTGCCTAAAGTTCGGCCAAAGTATTTGCCGCCAGCGCACCAACGTCGTCCATCAGTTGGTCGCGTAAGCCCTGCCAATAATCCCTTTCCGTGGTGGAATCATCACCTTCCCACTCGTTTCTGAGTTCGCAGTTAACTACTGATTGAATGCGTTTGAGAAGTTCCAAAAGTTCATCCACCCGCGGCCGAAGATGTTCCATGCTGTGGTTGTTGAGTGTTTGTTCAGCCTTGGTCCCAGCTTCATCGAGCGCGTCTGCAAGGCGGACCATGGCGATATCCTTGAGAAGTTGGGATGGACGTTGGATTTCGTTCGAAATAATCCTCGAGCAGAATACCGTTGAAATGGTGCATCCGAGGAGGGTAAGAGTATGGTCAGTACTAGTTTGAACCATTTCAAGATCCACCACGCAAGTGGTCGCCCAGGTTGTGGTCAGTGCGCTAATCGCCATCGCAAGAGTTAAATCATCGCCCGTGTTGTCTACCTCAACTTCGTGCGCTGCCCACACACGGGAGAGCATAGACCTAAAGATTAGTTTATGTTTCTCCGTATAACCGAACATGAATCTGTCCGGTCCAATTATCCGTGGAAGTTGCGAGAGCCACCCCGGGAGGTCTGCCGAGATTAAACTTTGCCACTCCTCCATGGTGTACAGTCTTTCAGCGAGGACGATATAATCCGGATTGGCTACCCCGGCCAAATGGGGCCAGAGGGATTCTCCTCCCATCATCAGTCCCAGTTCAGGGTCTTGAAACCAATGTGAAGCTGAGCAAAGGAGACCCGCAACAAGGTATTTTATCCGATAATGCTCTCTGTCGCTCCGAGCCGAGAGAGCTGACAATATCGTCCGCAATGCACGCGTAGTTCCTTTCCATTCAATTGGTCGACAACGAAGGAGAACTTGCAGCAGGTCCCCAACGAGTCCTACTGAGTCATTCTCTGAGTCGTCCAGTCCTTCCAGAGCATTGTATACCCATTCAATGTTTCGACTTTCAAAGTCGATAACGAGAGGGGTCCAACCGTCGCCATTCCAAACATCCACCGGAAGTCGGAGAAGTGCCCGCTGCGAGACACCAGGCGTAGCGCAGAAGTGATATATGGTGTTCATGCATCGGGTGTCGAGACCCAATCCGTGGTACGAGGCCCATGATGCTGCGTTGGCAGCGCCAGCGAGAATGGCAATCACCACTTGTTGATCTGGTGGAGTGGTCGTGAGGTGGGTGGACAAATTTTCAAACAAGAGAGTAATCAGCTCTGAACTGAATCTAAGCAAAAGTTTTAGCCATTTGGAATGTCCTACTGAGACAGGCTTACGGATAGGCTTGCTCGGCGCGATAGCGAGCGAACGAGTCGAGGCAAAGTGTAAAGTTGCCTATCAGTGGTTTGGTCTTGGGATGGTCATCGGGGCGAACACAATTGAGAACTGCTCCTACTTAAGTGGAAAGAAAGGGATGAGTCTGAATGAGCCGCATTGTGTACACTGAGGAGGCCGCGACTTCGCCCGCGAGCATGTCCGTCAGGGCGCCCAGTCCTCTGAGACGAAAATAGCTGACTTTAGCGTGCAGCTCATCGCCGGTATCAGTCGACAGCAAATCCTCCAGGAGTTGCCGATATTGCCCGAGTTCCGGTGGCCCCTGAGACTCGTTAAGCAGCATTTCGAGCAGTCTAAAGGCCCTGATGCAAGACATAGCTAGAGAGGCCGCCTCGGGGCGGATCGTATGGCGGTCGAAACAAGAAACAAAGGTCTCGGCCAGGTGATCGAGAGGCGGACCAAGGTCAAGTGTTGTAGGCCACCACTGAAGGTCAGGGACCATTGCAGCGGCGCTCTGCACAATAGTGGGATCTGTGGATGCTTGCAGAGCCCATATGACGGCCGAGACCTCCTTCGACTGTGGTGCGGACGGCGGGGAAGAGGGTGCAAGGGCCTTTGAATCTGAATCTGCAGCTTTCCAGTAGGGCAGGAGCCGATGCCGACCCAAGGTCCGAGAGACAATGGCGTGAAGTCGGGTAAATGTGCTGACCACCACATTTCGACTCTTGCGAACCACTGGACGGAGCCATTGGGGGATTAAAATTATATCAAACCCCCTCCTTAGGAGGAGGCTGAGGGAGGTCTGATATGGCGAGTCTGGGGAGACGATGGCCGAAATTATCATCACCGCATATAGCCCAAAACCTAGACCTGTTAATCCGAGAACAATCCCCGCAATGGCACGCTGGATCGTCCATAGATAAATAGACAACGCGACGGCGAATAGGAGCAGAGAAATTTGCAGAAGGAGGGGCATGCTGTGCATGACCATGCCGAATTTCCAGTGGTGCAGAGCGTCTAACTTGCGCTGTCTGTGAAGTCCCCGCTCTGCGATGGTTCCCCGCTCGTCTATGAAATTATAGTGGAAAAGCCACTGTCTCCCGAGGACGGCCACCAAGGCTGCGAGGAGCGCAGAGAACAGGCTGAAATACAGGACGGCCTCGGCGACGACGACAATTGTAAGCACTCCCGTTTGAATTTGGGGCTGAATTTGAATGATGAACGCTGAGTTAACAGCAGAAAAAAGGCCCGCCTGCCCTGCAAGTCAGCCGGGACCTCGGAGATGGCGCTTGTGTGTTACGCACAAAAATCAACCCCGTATTCAGATCATCTCCATACCTATCGAAGAACTCTTTATCAAACTCGCCAGCTAGAGTTTTGTATGCGGTCCAATGTCGTCTTGGTGTCCGTTGTCGCCTCACGTTGCGTCTTGAGTCCCTCAACCGCAGTGGTCAACCTGCGCCGTGATTAGAAATCGAAGAACGCGATGCCATTCTGCGCACTTGGCGAGTATATCGGTTAGATGGCTAATAGATGGTGTCAATTCAAGCGGACCAAAGGAGTAGTGTCTTGCCTTGTAGGATCACTGCGTGAATTGTTTATTGCGGCGATGATTCTTCGACACCATGTCAAATAAAACCCATTTGTGAAAGCAGAGTCTCACCTGTCGGTCTGCTCGCTATTGCTCTTCAAGAATCTGTCCATGGCGGCCGAATCTCCTAGCCTGGAATCTGTGAATTTTGAATCCGGGATATACAGAATGCTTACTGGTCGGCCGGTTTCAGAATCTCAGCAGAGTCGAGTTCAGTCATCACGATGCAAACAGGAGAAGGGGCAGGGGATACCCGAGCCGCTCAGAGGGTGAGGGAGAACGTGGGTGAGTGAAGCGTGACAGTCTCCGCGTTGAAGGAACTTCGTGCGGAGTTAAGGTGACCGTTGGTCCACGAGGTTTACTTCCTGTGCCATACTTAGATAATAGACAGTCCGCTGACCCAGCACTAACGGGAAACCAAAGTTTCAGACCTGAGAATTAAACTCATCCGCAGGACGCGGGAGAATAAGAATATCAGCATGCAGATGTTTCATCAGTGGAAAAAAGGCCATCCATATTGAGATTCCTCTACATACTTCTCCAACGATACACGGCCTCTTGCCTGCGCCTCGGGCAAGCACCGTCTAAGACCTTCCGCGAAAGCCGAAGGAATGGCCCCGGGAACCATCACCTGCCACCGGATTGACGGACCGGCAGGATGAGTGCAGATGGCGGCATCCAGGGCTAGCGCGGGCACAATCGGAAGCTCGGGTAACGAGTTAGGGAAGGCGAGCAGGATTTCTTCGAGGAGAGGACTGGTGCCCGACGTGAGGATGGAAGTGATTGTTGCTGCTAGTCCCGAAATCCACTGAGACGTGTAAGGGTTGTACCCCGAGACAGTGTGGAGCGTAGGAAGAGCCGGAAGCGCGAGGAAATCAGCCTCCAACCGTAAACCTGGGACGTTTTAAACTTGTGTATCAGAGGTGTTTGAGAACTGACCGCTGCAAGCAAAGTGAATATGCTCGAGATTAGCTGCCACAGCTGTAATCAGGTCGATTGTTTCGGTGTGAGTGTGCTGCGGGTTGATGGAGAGGCGGCGAAGACCAGAGAGGTGAACGCCAAGGGCCGGGCGAGCGAGGTAATTGTAGATGCTACCGCAGCGACCGCGGAGCATGAGACTGTGGAAGATGGGCGAGTCCGGTGGAAGGGGCTCCTCGGTATTATTCGCAATCCGCACTTCGTTGAAAGACAGCGATCCGGCGCTGTGGACCACAAAAGCGCCTGGCAGGCCAATGATGCGCTCCATGTACAGCCTCTGGACCGACGACCCCGAGAGAAAGCTGAGCAAAGCCGCGGAAATTCCTGGCGTAAGGTGGCTCCACTCGAATGGCCGCGCACCCTCGATTGAACATGAGACCACATTTACTAGCCGTCGCAGGACTTCCCGGAGGTCCTCGAAGTCGCCAGGGTGACGCAGGAAAAGTTTCAAGTGCAGCACGCACTGCGCAATATGAGGGGAGTCCTCGAGGACGGTCCGTGCAGCACTGAAATTTCGCACACGAGGCCCGAGTGAGGAGGCCGAGAGCGTCATGGATTGCAGGAGAATCCGTTGGCTGCTGTAACGGAATATTCGACCCACGAGGGAACAGGCCTTTAGCGACCGAAAGTCACGGACCATAGTAATGATGTTATCGATGAGTTCCTGAGGAATGTCGGCGAGGGACATGGACGAGGAGTGAAAGAAAGGAACGGTTGTGGTGGGATGAAGCAAGATGGCTTTGATTGCCGAACTGTTGCGGATATCGATGATTGCCGGGAAGACGGTTTAACTACTTACTGTATGACCTCCTATAAGTGCTATTACCCAAGTTGAAGTGGGGAAATGCGGTATCCATGACATTGTGTTCGCCATCGGGGTCCTCACCTTCAAATTTATAAGCTGCAGTTTTGTTGCTCCAATTCTGCGTCAATACTGAATAAATGGCTTAACGTTGAAGGTCGAGAGTCAATGCCTATGTCGGAAACGGGTCTGTCTAAATTCAACTGGACACGAAAGGACACCGTGTGCAGCGAGGTGTTTTACCCCTTTTATGGTGAATTATGATGTTCACGAGGATTAATTGAAGTCCAGGTCTTGCTTGGTTTCACGCAATTAAGTACGCTCACAATGTGACGCCACTCACGGTCGACTCTGCGGAGAACATAACCACATTTTTGCGGTCACGCCCGGATGTGTAGAAACATCCATGGATGTGTAGAAATGTATCTGCCTGTGCCGCTCAGTAGCGTGTTTTCTCCTGGACCGTTGTGCGCGGACTTCCCCGTTCGACTCGGGTCGGGTGAATCGCGCGCGCCGTCGACAGTTGTATTTGAATCGATTGATTTTTCACAAGTCTTGGAACACGACTACCGAATTAGAGGTGAATGAATTCGTTGGACTGGACCAGCGAGAATGGCCGGCAGTTGGCACGACGTTCAGCGGACTTGCGCAAAGTTCAGACCAATATCGAGCTCAATTACCTCTGGTCGATAAGAGTCAGACACGGCTGCGTCAGTGGTGAATTTCACTCGCACGTTCTCCTCCTCAGACGTTTCTATTCGTAAAATGAGTGCATATGTGGAAATGAAGTCTAGTTGGGCGTAGGTAGGTGTTGATATAGGTAGATCGGTCAAAAATGAAGTGAAAAAAATGGCGTGTAGAACATGGATTTGGCGGGATAGTATGAAGGAAATGTGGCGTGCGCCTCCACAGACGCCATTGGCAAATGTTATTGGGCGACGGTGGTCCCCGCCCGTTCCCCAAGCACCGCGGGAGCTGTCTGATCTTCGACCTGCTCGCGAGGTTGCGCCACAGGGTCGTGTTTCCCGATTATCCCGAGATCGACCTCCTCGACGGCCTCAACGCCAGCGAGGGCAGGATACTGCACGGTGCCTGGACCGTCGGAGGCTGTGGCCGCGTTGGCGGCAAGGACCTCCTCGCGGTCACCATCGATAGCAACAACCTGCTCCTATTGGGCGTCGCTGTGAGACCAGTGACGGGAAAACAGATTTAACATACCACGCGCTCTCCCTTGGACCCTTCCGCCTCGTCCACAACGTCTCCCATGGTAGCGAAGCCCACGACTGTCGCCGTCCGCGATTCACCCGCCCGCTCAACATCCACGTCCCCCGGAGTGGGCACGGCGACCGGACCCCGTCGCAAACCGACCAGCCAGTCGTTCGCGTCCGTCCGTGTGAGCGTAGCCATCAGCGACCTCGTTCGCGAGTGCATGTTCCCGCTGAGCGAGAAGAATGGGATCGAGAGGCCGTCTAGAGTCAGATGTTAGTAACAGCTGGACGCGAAGGAGTCATGGTCTCACGGATGACAATGGAACCGAGGACGACGAAGGCGACGATGGGTTGGATGGTTGCAGCGAGAAGTTCTTGCTGATTTTGCGGTGGATTATGCGGTGTCGGGAGACGAGTCAACGCGAGGGTGGACACAAAGACCGCACCGACGCCCATCTAATCATCGGGCAGCTTAATTTGGCGCTGCTCAAGGTGACACAGGAATGGGGAGCTTACCGGCCCAAAGTGTCCCGTAAACAGCGCTTCACGCCATGTCGTGATCTCCGGCACCCACCTGTACAGCAGCAGCACGCTTGGGATGCGTCGCAGAGCAAGAATCGCGAGGAAGAGGACGATCAGACGCCAAGGAGTGATCCCTAGCTCGGGACTGTTGAATGTGCTGAACGGCATCCACGCGCCGATGTACACGAAGCATGCGCAGTTGAGGACCAGGTCGATCACGGAAGAGAAGACTTCATTTTCGGTCACTTCGTTGAAGCTAGGGGAGAGTTGAACCGAGTTCGCCAAGGATGGGTCAAAACACTAACTGCTGATCCCATGAAATGGCGTTGCCTTCAGAAGGAAGTTAGTAAGAGACGAAGATGACGAAAATCGTGCATACCGCAAGCGAACGCAGCGAGGAGATCGTCACTCCCCAGAGTACTCGCGACACCTGTGGCCGGTCGGTCTTCAGATCACGCGGGGAGGAAAACTACGATACCGATCGTGAAAAGAGCCAGGGCGAGGTATTGCGCGACGTATGATTCGCGGTCGATAAATCCCCGTCGGTGTGAGACTTTCATCACGTATGAGAATGCCATCCCTGGAAGATTGTAACCTATGAGCGTCAAGAGACGGAAAGAGACACACCCAGAAGCGCCCCGAGGACAATTCCAAGGATAACCTCGTCTGAAGCGATATGAATACCGCGGTTGGAAAAAAAAAGGATTCGAAATAGCCACGTACACAGCCAACCCACTAAAAACCACTTCCCAATGGCCACCCGGCGGGAGCTCTCAACAGTCAGATAGATGGAGATGCTGAGGAACGGATACGCAAGACCGTCGTTTGCAGCGGACTCTGCCGAGATGATTTGACGCAGATTGCGAGGAACGTGCTTTAGTGCGTATCGACCACCTCAACATTAAGGTTAGACTCTGAGCTAGATCGCGGCCCACGGGAAGAGACGCACCAACGATAGTAGCGCAGATGATCGGGTCCGTTGGGGTGAGACAGGCTGCGATGACCAGGCATGAGATGTACACCAGATTCGGGAATAGACCGCGCATGATACCTGGGCGGTGATTCAGTTAGACGGATTCACATGGACCATGATTTGCGTACCGGCCACAACAACCCATCCGAAAGCCATTGTAGGCACGACTAGGATAACCAAGCCCTTAACGTGCTTGGCCATGTACGAGCCAGGAAGCTCCACTCCTATCGCGAACAATCCGGTGGCCAAAATGACTCGCATGACCTCGAGAGTGATCGCATCGCTCGATGAACCCCAGGACCGTGGGTCGAATATGTTGGCGCAGTGTGGACCAACTATGATTCCAAAAATCGTTCCGAGGATGACCTCGTTAATATAGAGCTGATGATGTCCATCAGTCTGCTGTTCCCGTTAAGATTGGGATGACCCACCTTCTCCTTGACCAACAGCGAGACAGTAGAAAACTATTTGAAGACGTGAACATCGATGCGGATTCCCGCTGGGCGGGATTGAACTCACGGCGACGACGAAACCGCCGAGACAGATGTACGCCAATCCAGGTGGAGAAACCTGCGGGGAGGTTAGCCAGTGGTACCGAATGGATGGCGTAAATGGGGGTCTGAACTTCTAAGAGATCCAAGTTCCAGGTCATAGCTGCGGCGGAGGAGTGTTTCGGGACGATGGGAGTTGGAGCAGAAGACGGTGAGTCAGATAAGGGCCGATTAGCCGATCAGCCGGTTCGGCTACGTCCGAGCGAACACAGCTTTCAGAGCCTCAGTTGTCGGAAATGAAACAAGAAATTAAACACAAGTGTATGCTTGTTAGAAACCAGTAAGAAAATTCCCTCAATAGTCTGGCTCTTATCTTAGAAATAATTCATTGCATATTGAATAATCACGCACTCATCGAAGCGGCAAGCCCATTTGCTGATGGATTTTGGGGTGGTAACGCTGTGGTTGGGTCTTTTCACTACGAGAGAAAGAAAAGCATAGGAGGGAACAAGGGGAGGCAAATATCTGGTATCTACGCGTTGTTGTGCCGAATTTGAGGCCATGGACCAGCACTGATCATGAGCAGACGAGACAAAAACACTCGCTTCGACGACTCTAGGCGCCAGAGGTAAAGACTATGAATGCTGGATCAAGAACGGTCGTGCGTATGTCATTCCCTGGTTGCTGCACTAGGTTAGAAGCGAAGTTGCGCGAAGAATCCGGGGGTGAGATTTTTGTGCTGGTTGGCTAAAAATGATAACGTACACGCAATTGGTCGACACACAGGCTATGCATCAAAGCCTTTGCGATCGCGCTTGGGATTCATGCGTCGTTTAGACAGACGTTCGGAGGAATCCACTGCACCGTTATCCCCATCAACAAATGAAGGAAGCGTGCCGAACTTTATGGAGCCATTTTGAAATCCTGCGGCAGAAGGAATTGTGGAAGAAGAGGTGGTGCGATGATACGGGCGTTATGCTCACCTGAAACGAACGTCAACGAACGCGCTGCTCGTAGTTTCGGTCCAACCGTGGCATTGCCACCCAAGTCCGATTGATCTCAAGTTCTGAGGTGTTGTCGGGCGGAAGGTGAATTTTCGGCTGTGACTGACCACGAGCTTAGACCTGTAAGGGCCTAGGGGTTTTGAGTATAGATGAAGCCGAGAAAATTCCAGTGGTCTTGACGACTCGGACTGACTCGGACGGCGATTAAAGGGACTTGAAAGCTGAATCCAGAGGATGAATAGATGGGGCAATTGACTGTGGTAGCGCCCGCGGCGCGCGTTGGTTGGAGAGTCGGAAAACGCGAAGGTAGACAAAGGTCAAGTAAAGGGGTCGAGGGTTGGGTCAAGGCACTGGCACCAGGCAAGCCATCATTTACGGCACTGATGGCTTCTTCGTCCCACGATGGCATTTACAGGGGGTTCAAAAGTTCCGGACTGACTTCTCTGCGTGCTGGCAAAGGGAAGATTGTAAATCCTACAGGTTGTGCTCGATACAAACGACGGACGTGTTCGAACCGCCTTTCACCGATGACGAGCAGACTGCTTTCGACATTCGCGTAGCGCAATTAGATTGATGATACCTTCCCGCGTTTTTACTCAGAAACTTACCAAAAAAATCGCGCCGACGATGCCAATCTTCGGCGCGGTACATTCGTTGCCACCTGCTTATCGGATGATGCAACGGTTGCAACGGCCAGTTCCAGGCTTCGATTTCTCACACATGTTTGCTGCCTGCGGGTTGATGCCCTGCACGCATCGTCCGACTCCGAGGTCCTGGCAGTGCGTCTTCATCAGCCATTGTATGCGTCCGGATGTACAGCTCTTCTATTCCAATCGGTGGCCGTAAAAGAGAAATTAGGCGTACATTGCCGCCTCCTAAACTCCGACTATTTTGTGCCACTTGGTCGCCTAGGAAGACACCGCACCAAAGTTTTCAGTTGGCTATGGAATCGCCTACACTAACTAGACAACGTTCAGTAATAATAGTTGGACTCCCCCGGATGCCTCATCAAACCAGTCGGCGGCAATTAAAGTTCAATTCAGACCTCGCGACCGAACTTGAGAGCTATGCTCTTCCGGAGATCCCGGCGATCTTGCGCCTGTCTCCGCTCGAGAATCGTAGTGACGTTGCGGCTTTCTCTGCCTGTCTTCTTAGATCAAGTCTCCTCACGGTCTAAATTTACGCTGTACTCAATAGCATCGATTGATCTCGAATTTCGAAGCTAATCAACCCTAGTGGCCGGCTGTGTATGATAGTGTGTATGAGTTGTTTTACAGTGTTGAATCGTAGATGCGCGTGCGATGGGACTCGTTCATGTACTACTAGTAGGACGGATGAACGGCCTCACTGCACAGGATCGTAAACTCGCGGAAAAGTACCAGTGCTTTTGAGCAAGAGATTGACGAAAATAGTATCGGACTTCGCGGAGAGAAAGAGGTAATTTTATTATTTACAGACACGAATTGAGTATTACAAAAGAGAAACAAGTATACATTGAATTTCGGAGGCAGTGCGCAGGAAAATGGTTCAGATAATGGAATGGAAACGAGAGTTGTCTTCAATTTTGTGTCCACTGGCATTGGCAGAGACCTGGGGGACAGACACCGCATCTACACAGGATAAGGTCGGAAATATCGGCGAAGCGTTCAAGGACCCACGGTGCACGATGAGGGGAGCCGTACGGATCGGCTCCTCCGGTGTACTCAATGGCAGGGATCTGACCGAAATCCAAGGCGGCTACGGGCGGTAGAGTGCGAGTGGGGTCTGCGTATCCTTGGAATTCCGTTGAGGCGGCAAAAGCATTATATCCACCACCGGTATGGTGTGAGTAGCCGTCGGATGCGATGGAATATTGTGCATACGGATGGTGGCCGACGGGGATTGGGGTGGAGTATGAACGGCGCATTCGCGGTCCGTGCCACTGGGACGTATCAAACCCCACGGAGGTCGCCGGAGGCGACTGATTGGGACTGGCAGAGCGTCTGGATGTCGACTCCCGTTTCTGCTTGTTGTTCGTCGCCGAGTCCCCCCGCTGGTCGGTCACGGTGATGTACTTGCATCGCAATCCCCGCTTCACGCATCTTTCGCAAGGCTTGTCGGGCGTCTCCTCAGACGTCAAGCACTGGAACCATTATTGAAAATTGGAATCTAAAATAATATCGGAATTTATACCCTGATTTTACGTTTCCTGCGGGTGAAAGTGCGATGAGAACTGCTTTAATATCTAGGAATGTAGACAAACCGGCAATTGGTGCAGGCAATGATAACCCTCCGGCGATTGGAAAAGACTGCAGGTAGGTCAGCTTGAGGACGGGGGGCGGGATCAGACATGAGTGCTCAGAGAGATCGCAGTGGACCTTGTTATATATAACGACGACCCTTAGCGTGCTTAGCTGAATTTGGACGCTCCAAGGCGCTGCCCAAGGTGGTTAAACTCTGTGCGAGGGAAAGTTGATCCAAAACTGCATCAAAACTGTACCCGCATAGGAATCATGATGATTGCTCGCCAGTGCATAACTTGTACATTCAGTGCGGCTGACCTTGTAACTTCCTGCTTCGCCTCGTATATTTCCCAGCGTCGTTGACAGCGAAGTGTGATAGCCGCGCCTGTTTCCGTTTTCTTGTGACGGTCGCACGGTAACAGAGATTTCGTCAGATGAGGCGGTTCCTGCGATGATACTGCATCAGACATTCATTGGGTAGGCGGGAGAACCAAACTGTGTACCCTCACATTATTCCGTCCCACACAGTCTAGGAACTTCCGGAACTCCGGAGAAATTGCCGAACGAAATTCGCACCACTCGTTATAAATTAGGATTGTTTGCTTCAAGTTCGCTATAATAACCTGGCGCTGATCAGACGAGGCTTCGAAACTAACTCAGTGCCTTACTTACAGAGCCTGAACGTGAGTGCTTCATGATCGGGGTTCACAATGAACTCGGAGATCAACGGCATAGAGCGGGGGAATAGCCCCCTTCTGGTTACTCTATTCTCTTCGCTGCTGCAGAGCGAGGTGATCAGGCCAATCGTACATGGACAGTCGAAGAGTGGTGGGAGGGGATGGTGGTGGTAAGAGGACAAGCCGCATTGTTTGTTTGGTTCAGGTGTTCGCGCAGATCAATTCCGGCGTCCCCAGACGTCATATCGCTTCAAAGGGAGAACAGCGATTTCTAGGTGCGCCATCCGAATACTGTGTAGCGTGTGGTCTCGTATTTTCCCGCGGCATGCGCAGCTGCGGTGACGTCGCTCCTGAGCGGAAACCGCACCGGGTCGTGGATCGCGCCGGAATGCAGGGCGTCCTTCTCTCCGGGGTGTATGGGCCAGGGTCAGACGGTGGCAAAAGGGCAAGGTAACAACATACTAACAGCGTGCGTCACCCATCCGTCGTGCAGGGTCCGATCGGAGGATCATCTCTCGTCTTGAGAAGATAATATAGCGTGCAATCGAGAAGAACAAGTTAGTGCTTCCGAGCCTCCTGCGAAAGGGAAGTGTCGATTTTTGTGCCAGAAAGGAAGAATCCGGGGTCGCTGCCAATCCTTCGATGTCAGAGCTTGTTTTCACCAAGAACGGCACGCTATCAGAGGAGTCCATTGTGAGAAGTCCTAGCAAACGAAATATCGCGCAGAAGGAAAGCGCCAGAGACACAGTTTGGGGGTGGCGGCTTTTCTCGTTCCTGGGGTCGGTCAAGGGGTGTCTCCAGAAGGAAATCCAGCTAAGGGCAGCCGTCAACCTAAAGCCGACACTCGGTGGATCTCCGGAACGGAGGCGGTCAAGGCCAGGAGGATTCCTGGAGAACGGTGGAAAGGTCAATAGGGTCCTGTTTATAATTCCCGGGGCAAATATAAACAGTTTATAATTTTTGGTTTATAAACAGGCCGTTTATAAACATGTTTATAAACACCGCCCCTAAAATCGGCCAAAATTCGAGTTTTTCGACTTCCCCCTCCCGCCGCTTCCTCCGTGGGCCTTTGCTGCCCCCCTCTATGCCTCCCGCACTCCACTCCGACCAATTACCGAGACTTTCAATCTGATTGGCCTTGTCCGCTAGTAAATCTCGGGAAAAATGGAACTGTAATATCCACGCCGCTCCGACGCGAGTCAAGCGATGTCGCCCCAGGTGCCGAGGACACGCACGGTTGTGCTGGGTCGGCGCTGTTCACCTTGGCGAGCCCAATTTCACACCCGACCGGCATACCACCAACCTGTTCGGAGATCACCGCCCTGTGGCTGTGCGAATTAAAAACCGGTCCTTTCTGGCTGACCATTATAAACCGGGTTTATAAACTTTAAAAACATGTTTATTAACCGGACTTATAAACAGAACCCTAAAGGTCAACGCACCCAGGACCCTTATTTATCACTTGATAGGTCGGATACCGATTTAGGGCGTTTTGGAAATTTTATCCGAACTTTCCTTCCCGGCTACCGCCAAAAATTTATCCGAATTCTGCTTCCGGTCAGGCATTTGGCTCCAAAAAATTATCCGAACTTTGCCTTTGACCTGAAATTTTTCAAGTTTTGGGCAGTTTTTCGTCAAAAAAATTCCCCGCGGGGCCTCCAAATCCTTCGGTACGCCGGAAAGAAGCCTCCTCATCCGAACTTGCCTTCAACCTGCCACCTGAGACCCCCGATTTTATCCGAACTTTCCTCTAACCTCGAAGCCCCAGATCCAAAATTTTATCCGAACTTTGTATTCGACCTACCAAGCAATAAACAAGGGTCCTACGCACCCTATGTGACGTGACGTGGTCCCGTGCACGTCTCGTGCCGAAAGATCACAGTCACAACGGCTTTTCAGCAATCGCCACACTGGCACAGCGCGACGAGGCCACCGAGGCCACCCATAGCTATGTGCAATGAATGGTACGAGCAAGGTACGAGCGTCTCGGACTGTTTCATGGCCTATCTGGAATTATTCTAGGGAAGCGGCCCCGACGTGCGTTCATTTCGCCATCCCCGGTTCGGCTTCCTATTGAGCAGTTGGGGACTCGTTCACAGCGATGATTCGAAGCCTTACAACTCCCTGGCAAAGCCGCACTTGGGATCGTCATCTGCAGTACCTTGGGGTTCATTTTGCTCTTCCTTTGGGCGCGCATACTACGCACCGGCGTTCACTGGGTGTCACTCGTCCCTGGCAATGTATTTACCCTGCGCCACAGACAGTTTCCTTGATACTCATCAAAACTTGTTCCTTTACTGCCAAATCCTTTGGGCGCGCTGCTGTTACTGAAAGAATAATTGTATGTCAAGTCCTTTACATTCCTCATCCCGACAAACCCCGACAATTGTGCTGCGTTTGAAGTCGGACACATACTCCAAGATACTTACCCGGTACCGTTATTCAATAAGAATAAACTAAATTGGCAGGATATACTTCTGAATCCCTGGCGGCCGCTGCTCTTCAAACGTGCAGGCCTTGCTTCGAATTTGTGGCGACGTCAGGCGATGATGTCGACGAAGAATGCAAGTCGAACCGTTCGAGCTGGCTGTCAAACGAGATACAAGGCGCTTTGGACATTACCCCGACTCCTCAGTATTCGCTGACTCGCAAGTTTGTTAAGGATCGGTTATATATCTATTATCGGTATCTTCATCACTGTTGTAGAGGCGTTGGTGAAGACGAGTCACGACCCGCTCCAATTCGAAACAACGGGTGTGCCACTCAAACTCCGCCCGCCATTTCTGCGCTTCATACCAAGTGAGCTCGGAGCTTCAATATAGCGTCTGCGTTGAAACTGTTACACAGCGACGTCTTAATATCGGTTCGACTTGGCGGAGGGCGCGATACGGACCCAAATCTAAACCAGCGCCTTCCCCCGGTGAGCCAAAATGGTGACGGGAAATGGGCTCATTATCCCTGGTGCATAGCCGTAATTGTCCGCCGGCGTCGCAAATTCCACCCGTTCCTGGTCCAAAATGAGCGTGGTCCGTTTCTATATAAGCGGCCGAGAAATTTACAACTTTCCTCAGTTCCCTTCTCACTCAACTGCTCGTCCAGTCCTTCACCTTTCGGTGCGTCCCCCTCTCGTCGTGAATCCTTCCCTCAGCTAACCTTCCCTCATAGTGCGGCCAATTTATTAATTTTATTCACAATGCTGTTCCAGTCATCCATCTTCGCCGCCGCTCTTACTGGCTTGGTCTCTGTTCGGGCAGCCGCCCCCCCAGTGCCTCCCCCCGTCCCCCTCATTGCCAATGCGTCCGCGATAGCCGCTGAGCTCAAGGTGCAACCTAGCGTCGACGATCGGTTCAAGAAGTTGCTGGGTGACGGCAGTGGCAACCTCCTCACCGGCGACGCGCTCCGCCAGTTAATGGTATTCGATTTTAGCTCGAATCAACCCAAGGGCTCCAATGGCGGCTCCATCCTCCTTGCGACCGTGGATAATTTCCCCATCTTAGAGGAGCTGCACATCGGTGGCGCCATCTCATTCATCGAGCCGTGTGGGCTTAACATTCCGCACAGTGAGTCCTTGTCCGAAAAAAAAAACGAAAACCGCCGGCTGATATGAACGTACGGATCATCCTCGCAGCGATGAGTTCTTCACAGTCATCGAGGGACAGCTAGAGACCGGCCTCGTCCAGGAGAACGGTTTCAACGCCCTCATCCAGACGGAGTTAGGGAAATATCAGGCTACAGTGTTCCCCGCCGGCTCCCTCCATTACCAGCAGAACCCGACCTGCTCTCCTGCGATCTTCGTTGCCTCGTTCAACAGCGAGGATCCGGGGCGGAGCGATATCGCGACATCCTACTGGATGCTCCCTGCCGACGTCGTTGACGCTGCCCTTGGGTTCCCCGAGACGATCGGGGGCAGCACAATTGACGCCTGGAGGTCCCACCTTCCGGCCAACTTGGCGTACGGTGTTGACAGCTGTCTCGAGATGTGCGGCTTATCGCACTCATCCTCATTATCGCCAACGGCATCCGCAACCCCCTCTGTCCCCGCCTCTGGGTGGCCGTCCCCCTCCCCCTCTGACTCTGCCCCCCCCTCCCCCTCTGATTCTGCCTCCGCCTCCGCTCCTTCATCCGCGGTGACTTCGTCCTTTGCCTCCGCTCCTTCATCCGCGTTGCCATCGGCATCAGCGTAACACTGAGTACAACTCACCGCCTCCATGATCCCGAATGATAATCTACTTCATTCAACGTAATTATCGAGTATTTTATACCATTTTCGTTTCGTGCCTGTATGTATTTATGTAGACTAATAATCCGACGGTCAATTTCCGCTTTCCACATCAGTCCTTCATGTTTCAACGCTTCATGTCTGCAGACTGAATGGAGTCCTTGAACTGCGTCAGGTGCCAAAGATCACTGAGGTCGAGATGCCTTGCCATCGAATAAAGGCGCTATCCCCTGTTGAAACTAAGTGGCATTGAACGGCGCAGCAAACGACAACGACGGATCAGTCCCCACTCCGTTTCACAGAGGCGCCGGAACGTCGAGGATAAACGGCGCAATTGTAATCTACCGCGGTCCGCCATCACAAAAATGTTTAAAATGAGTTGCGACGTGCAATTTACTATGATAGCGCGCCATTGAAGTTGGAAAGCTATGTGCACGGCTATGTGGAAACCGGAGATCCATGCCAGCGTTGCATAAATGCACGCCTAAATACGCACGTCTCCTCAAATCTGAAAGGGCTGCAGTCGGCTTGCACCCAGAAATCGAACAGCCCCAACTCCCAAGTCCGCCAAGCGAAGAAACCGGAAATATCAAGATTATTTGACAGGTTGAGATAGGTGGCCCTCTAACACTTGTCTGTCGCAAAAGGCGACAATAAAATTTTAAGTGCCCCATCTGTCCTCGGGCCGAAACTCGGCCGATGGCCATTTGCATGATAGCATCAGTGCCGGGGGCCGGAACATCAGCGGAGCTTTTTATTGCTCCCCGGTAGATGCATACCAGAAGCCCGGCTGCGTTTCGGCCATTAGAATCCTAAAACCAAATTAAAACACCGAATGGCTCGGAGTGAGGAACAGGGTTGAAACAAGCAGTGTAGCCGGTCCAACGCCCCTCGACCAATATTGATGTTGCTGCGGATACCACACACTTGAGTCACCGGAACGTCACCAGAAACGACCCAAGCCGCACCACGCATGGACCCCTACAGTGGTTGGACATGGATTACTCCAGCCTCCGACGGTAGGAGTTGACTTGGCTCTATATCCCGGACCCAAAAATCGAATTTTCGCCGCACTTTTACTCTATTCCGGACCCAGCTAAGTAATAGCTAGTGAGAGCCTGGGTGCGCACGATCACGATAGAGTTTTGATTGAAAATGCGCGCCGATCCTGAAAGTTGAAGGATCCGGATGCGCAAAGGTTGGCCTACTTAGAGGCGGAAAATGGAGTGAATGTGATGTTGCAAAGAATATAACACCTGCATAAAAATGTTGAGTCTCGCGTTGTTTTGCGCTGGCCCGGTAGGCTCGGATCAAGCCGCCGGTCCATTGTTTGTTGATGCGGTGTGTGATTTTGGCCGGCTCGCCGGCCCGGAGACGGGCTTGCTTAAGGCTCCAACCATTTAGTTTTCGTTTAGGCTAGAGCCTAAATTAAACGGAAACGGTAAGTAAATGTTTATTAAACCAATATGCGGGGGGTTGCCTGCCATCATGTTCCGGCGAGTTCAACCTCTCAACACTCCGCTGCGAACAGCCCGGGAAAAATAACTGTTTAAACCGTTTATAAACCGTTTATAAACCGTTTGTTTATTGTTTAGAGGCTCCCTTAAATTAAATGAAAATAAAAACGGTTTTATTCATTTAAAACATTTATAAATGGAAACAGTTGGAGCCTTAAGGCCGCTTGCTCCGAACCTACGCCGCGCGCGCACGGTGACAGCAACAACCCTGATTCCCTCCCACCATCTTGCAGTTCGCGGCACGCCGCCCACGATGGCACAGAGCGTCTCCATCCATATCCAGGAGCTCTGCGAGCTTATCGTTGGCTTCTTACACTCCAGAGTCGATCTCAAATCTTGCGCCTTGGTTTCCCCAGTCTTCACACTCCCTGCCCAACGACATTTGTTTCACGACATGGCCATCACCCCTGATGATATAAACATCACCCCCCCCCGGACGGCGAACTGTCTGACCGTTTCTTTACCATTCTGGCCGCAGCGCCCCACATTCTCCCCCTGGTTCACCGAATTCGGACACGCTTCACGGAGGATGTGCTCGCTCAATTGTGCGATTTGCACTTAGGGCTTGCACCCGCCCGTGTTACGGCCACGGCCGTAAAAATTACGGCGTAATTTTGTTACGGTACGGTTTAGCCGTCCGTAATATAATTTTGTAAAGCCTTGAACGGTACGGGTGCCGCCCGTGCCGCCCGTTTACGGCGTATTTACGGGTTTCTGGATCATTTTTTTTTATCCAGCTCAACTTTGCACATGAGGAACCAAGTATACCCAACAAAAAGATGGTGAATTGCTGCTTCCCACATATGCGTTGGACTCGACGCTGAGACATGAACGTAAAGTGCGAGCGATGTCGACGCTGACCCAGAACCAAAGGTACTATAAGATGGTAACGAAAAAATTGCGGAAAGGCAATACATGCTTTACAGGAACCATTCAGCATGAGAAGGAATTCAAGTTAATGAGCATCCTACCAAGGAAGACCAAGAAGGCGCCGGCATAAACAGCCAAGTATGCGAAGGAATACGCCAAATACGCAGGGGACTGGTGAGTCGAAATGTCTAGACGAGTCCAGAGCAGAAACATTGCACCAAGGCCAGAGAACAGCGGTAAGAGAAAGAGGGCAAGATTGCTAATTGCCCAAGCGACCCAGTTGAAAGCCAAGGCTTCTGGACGCGAGGGGAAAAGGGTTCCTCGGCCTAAATCCAGGTAAGTAGTGCGGGTGAAGGGAATTAGGAGTTTACTTGAAAGTAGTTTTCCGTGCGGTCGGTCATCGTATTTTATGAGTCCCTCGCCCATCTCGAATGAGGAGGATATTGGAGACGATTGCCGGGGGGTGAGCGGGTTATATAGGTGTGTGCTGCATTCCTCCCGCCACACAAAATTGAGGTACGAACTCGGGGAGACCCTAAAATAGTCAAGTTACTGTGGGTTGTAGTATAGGGTCGTATCCTGCAATATTATAAAATCAGCAGTGGCAGCGGGTACCTTGCGATACCCCAAGGATATCACGACCCTTACAGGAACAAGGGAAGAGTGTTTGGCAATAGTTGGGAGAGAGAGAGAAACTATCTGGTGAGAGCACCAGGGACGGAGCATAGCATTGAATGGAGAACAATTCTTCTCAACCTAGGCAGAAAAAAGCACAGAGCATGCCAGGGAGAGCCCAGCGAACAAGAGTGTCTTCCGAACGTCGGACAAAATGTTGAGATGTGCAGAAGGTGCCCCCGCCTTAGCCGACTGTGGCGCGGAAGCGGCCGCCACCGAGCGACAGAATGTTCCTGCCTGGCAGCCTTGACCGACCGTGGCGCGGACATGACAGCGGTAGGGACGGAAAGTTCTTGCTTAAGTCGAGACCGCAGACCCGTAAAGCTGTAAACGGGCGGTTACGGGAGGCCGTATACGGGTGGACCCGTGCCGTAGCCGTGCCGTCAGAGAAAGCTCAAAATTCTCCACGGCACGGGTCCGTAACCGTATTTACGGCCCGTGTCTCCGTAAATACACGGCACGGGTGCAAGCCCTATTTGCACTTTCCTAACCTGCGGGAGCTATCTTTCGTTGGCAATACTTCTTCCGCGGGAATGAAATCGGCGGCCACCCTCGTTGGGCTCCCATCGATTCGCTCGGTCACCCTCGACGACTACTATTTTATCAGCGCCGATGTTAATGAGCTCTTTGAGAGCTGCACATCACCGCTCGATTCCCTCACCTTGGGTTTCGGCACAATGGCTGACGACGCTGAACCAACTGCCGTCACCCGGCGCATAAAGTTGAATCGGCTGTACATAAAAGACATATTCGACACTTGGGAGTGGCTTCTTCACCGAATGAGTCCATTTGACTTCACCGCAATTCACGAGTTGGAGTACAACAGCTCGAATCTGTTCTCCCCACCAGCGACGCTCCTCAATTCCTCGCGTCAGACTCTCAATAAATTGAGCCTCAGTGGGTTAATACCACTTGACCACTCCAGTCGACAATCTCACATAATTTAATCAGGGAAAGAAGTATATAATGGCGTGCTATCTTTCTGCATCGCTGTTGCTGACCTTCCCGCCCTCACATACCTGGTGGTGATGACACCGGCGGACCTAGAGTGGGAAGTGATGGCATGCCCGCTGCTTTCGATCCGACTCGGTGGTGCTCATTACTTTCAGGTTTAACCTGAACATCGACTTCGTCTCCAGCAGCGACCACAGTGCGGCGCGGCTCAGCATACTCAGGTCGAACATATATGCGCGGGCATTTCCCGAACTCCGGACGGTGGAATTGGAGGTACCAGAAAAATTCTTCGGTGAGGGCGTCGGGTGGCAGGAAGTGCAGGAGCGTGTACGTGCAGCGATGGTGGGGTGGGATATGTACCATAAGCTTCGCGTGACCCGTCTGTTCCCTAGAATGTGATTGTATCACCAACAATGTCGAATTATCTTTACCGCTGCGAAGGGATTATATCGCAGGCCTGGTAGCGTCTTTCTCCGGCCACTTTTCGGACTCCGTCTGTGCCGATTAATTACAGAAGCGCGTTCGCGAGAAGGAGGTTCATTGCTTTACTTACTCTCAGTCCTCATATTCCACCGCCACGGAGGATACCTTAAAGGACCTACTCCGTCATTTAAGTATTGGTCGTTTCTTTCCCTTTCTTTTTTGAACCAATCAAGTTTGGCCGACGACGTGTTATGTTTTTTCTTTGCTCTCTCTACGTACTATATCTCCCTTGTCTCCCAGTTTCCTTCTTCAGATGGAACAGCCAATTCAATTGAACCCCCACTACGATACCTTCTCTAACCCAGTCCGTATAATAGCTACCATCGCCATCTGGCAAAATTGAAATCAAAATTAAAATGTGAATACGGGTATTCCCTGGCGGCCTACTCTGAACTGCTTTTGTCGGCATACGAGACATTGGACAGCAGAGAATTATAATTATAATTACAAGATATGTACATTAAGATCATGATTCAAGAAAGAGACTCGGGATGCAGTGAAAACTAGACAAGATATCTAGTTTTGCGCTGGTCTGAAGTGAGTTAATAGGTCGTGAGATTACATGGAACGTGAAATGAACGGAAGCCAAGGCGTAAGTTCAAGCCCAAGTGCTGCAAGCCGGAAATGAGTACTAGTCAGGGCATCAAAGTCGGGATATATCAACTCACAGAACGAGCATATGGCAGGTGCGTATCGGGAGCGAGACTGACATTGCTATTCAAGACAATGTTTAAGCCCTGGTCATTCAACACCTAAAGTCTCTCTGAGAGTTTTATACTGCGGTGGAAGTGAACATCAAAATTCAGTAACGCAGTTGGTTGCGCACAAGAGGCGTCTTGTGGTCGACGCATAAAATTATGAGGTAAGTCGACGCTAATCGGTGGCATCGATGGCCACCACCTGGCTTCCCACTGTTACAACATACAGTGTCTTGGTCTGCGCAGAACTTCCATGTCCGAACGCAGCCGACGTCGGCTGGAACAGTTGAACGTCGGTCCCATTAACGTCTCCAAGCACTGTAAATTGGCTCCAGTTCCCAGCCACCCTATTCGCGGGCGGCGAGAACACAGTCACCGCGCCGGGGTGGACAGTCACCCACGCCCTTCCACGCTCGTCGAGCGCAAAGTCGTCCGGCTGCTGCTGTTGCTCCGCAGGCGGAATGGTCGCCAGGGTCTCGATGGGCCCCTCAGCGCTAACATTGCCGTGCTTAAAGTTGAGCGCCACGCGGGAGAAGGTCGCGAGGTGCGAGTTAGCGAAGTGGAGGTATGGCGTCTGCGCCCCGAAGCGAACGTGCAGGCCACTGATTCCGGCGTTGATACCAGCCACGGGCGCGGCGGAGGGGAGCATGGACGGGTCCTGGATAGCGACGCGCGATGCACCTGTACGGGCGTCTAGCTGCCAGACGGCGCCCGAGGTCGAGTCGGAGAGGAGTAAGACATCCGATGCGGTGGGGAGGGCCGTGAGTCCGTTGGCGTTCGGCGTGTCTGTGAGCGGGCCGATTTCGCGCACGTGGGGGGTAGGCGCGTTGAAATCGACGCTCTACGCGGAGATTGAGCTGGGGGCCATGCTGCCCGTCGTGCTGTTAAACGTCGATGCGAGGAGGGCGAATACGCCGGGGCGATACTCGACGATGCCGGTGAGCGATGTGGCGTTGGGGAAGGTGTAGACTGCGTCGAATGTGCCATTGATTACGGTGGGATTGAAGGTGTGTAAAGTAGGGGATATGACCGAGGTGAGGAGCAATTGCGACGAGGCTCGGCGATGTTTTCGAGGATGACCGGGGATTGGTAAACGATCGGTGTGGAGGAGGGTAGGCCGATTCGGCGCCCGCTGAGATTAGCGAGGAAAGTAGCGAGAGATAAAAAATGAGCAGACTGAAGGAGAAGGAAGAGGGAGAGTGAGCGAGATCTTTTTCTTTTTCTTCACACGTTGCGGATTTGATTTGGATTTGATCATCACAATTATTCAACGAACTTTGAAAACCGACGGGGAACCCGGAAAAAACCAGGGAACAATCACCTACAGACGAAAGCCAAGTTTCGGTTCACCCACTTTGGAAAAGATGGGTACCTTGCTTTGAAGTTTGGAAGGAGTTCGGCAGCACGTAGGCCGGAATAATTTTATTTCAAGGTTTTTGGCCCGCATCGGCCTCAACTCAAATTTCAACCACGTTATGTTTCATCGTGGGAACATCCACGTGACCAGTGACTTATTACGTGACTTGACTTACCCTGTCACCTTCAAGAGGTGAGTGATCGGCTGATCTTGGCCAACGATCCCACGATGTCAACAAGTCCGACTATGTCCGAAATTCGACTCAGAAAAATGCTGAGGATTCTGGCAAACGTCGAGAGAGCTTGTAGGTACTTCAGATATCTTCCAAGATCGTCTCCTCACTCTATTTTGAGGCACGAAGAGCGTCGTGCACTGTCGGAATTCAGACCGATGTTTGCACCAACCAAACAATCTCCTTATTTGGGGGGGGGGGGGGGGGGGGGGGGGGGTGGGTGGTCGTGGGAACGTTGGCCAAGATCGGTTGATCGCGCACCTCTTGGTCACCTTGCTATCGCCTGGCACGCCTGAATCTTATTGCAACGACTCGGGATCACCATGAATCTGCGCGTCGATCCTGCAACCGTCCTTCCCCAACTTATACCCGCGAAGCGGTCCTATCATCCTGGTATGTCAACGGAGTTCCGGTGGCAACTTCCCTGATGATTCCTCTCCATGGCAGACGATCGATGAGGCGGAGGTGAGCACCGCGAAGGTTTTTTGTCTCAAACTTCTCTCATCAAATTTTCCAGTACCTTTTAGTCCAAATGGCATGTTCCATACCTCGTCCATCAAACGATTCAATCATTGACCTTGTCCCAGCCTCCGCCACAGTTAGAGGACGACGAACTCGTGAAAAAGCTTAGACAGCGTCTCAGGGATCTACTCTCTGACCTCAGAGCCGGTGCTGAGGGCACGAATCCTTCGAAACAAACCGCATAGACCCCCTCGAATCATGATGCTGGAATCGAAATTCCCGATGACGTTGTATCCACGTGTAACTTCAACCCGCACACATCCTTTCCCCACATTCAATCAGGAGCTACGGATGCCTAGATTTATTCTCTACTGGCGCTGCTTCATCCAGGTTTATTGGCTAAACCGTGAGCTTTGCCTCCAGAAACGAAGTCGGGGACACGCGCTCTCGTCATATGTACTAAATCCAGAAGCGTCATGATTCGGCGTCTTTTTCCCCCAAGGATATTTTCTGTATGATCTTTCAAGAGCATATGTCCACCGCCCTGGGGTCAACCAAGTTGTGTTCATCATGTTCACAAACGACCCCTCGAATCCATGCCACCCATTCTACCTACTCGCTAGGGATCCCCAATCCTATTTGCTCGTCCAGTCATTAATTTCCCTGTAATGTGGGCGCTTACAGGCTTTTCTTTGTCAAAGGGAAGTTTTAATTCTGCTGAAAACCCTTTATTTAAGCCTGTTGCAAAGGCCCTTTGAAACCTCACCTTTCATGATCCCTTTCACACAGAATTGTTTCAAGACAAATCAATTCTGTTGAATTTGGCAATAAACTTGTCAAGGTTTGGGAGTTCTTTCTTCCATGTTTTATTCAAGCTGACTTCTCGTTGCAGAAAGCTGCAGTCAAATCCTCTTGCTTTAGGAAGTCTATTTTACGTCCTTGATTCACATTATTTTGACTGCGATGTATTTTCCTATCAATAGAAGTTACTTTCACTAGTGTTTTAATCAAGCCTAAAAGAATTCCATTCTGGGTGTGTGTTGATAGTGTGTCCGATAAGAATCTTCGACGCCTCTTGGCTTCTTGCGACCGTGGCGTCAAAATACAATCCACTTCCTTCGGATGGCTGTATGTTTCCGTGAGTAATCGCCTCCCCTCAACCGACCATCGACAAACCTGATAATTGCCGACGTATACTCCACGTCTTTCGCCGTCTTGTTTTTGTTCACCGGTGCTATGTGGAATACAGTGAGGGGTTGTCACGATGGCCATGAACAGCGCGTCATCTGCGAGGTGCTGTCCCGGACACACCCGACGCCCGAAGCCGAAATTGTAACGGTGTGGATCTGGGTTTAGCTTCGAGTCGTCCGACGGAGGGAGAAACGGTCGGGGTTGAATCTGAAGGGGTCAGGATACACCGCAGGGTCGTGGAGTATTGCCCTGTGGAGTCGGTGAGGTAAACCCATTGACCACCCAGTTAAAAACTAACCAAGAGTTCGCGAAAAGAATGGCACCTGCAGGTATACGGAAACCGCGGTAATTATCATCCTGTGTGTGTTGATGAGGGAGGGCCAAAGGGGTGACGGGGTTCCATCTATGGATCTGAATGAGGGTGAGCTCCATATGCTCACTCACTACTAAAGCCCATGCTTTTACTGACCTCCTGGAGTATTGCATTGATGTACGGAAGTTCTGCGCGATCGTTGAATTGGGGAAGTCTCGTCGATCCCACTACGTTGCGTAGCTCCATGTAAGCCCGCTCCTGAATCTCAGGATGGAGTGACATTGTGACAAAAAACGATTCGACCGCCGAGAACGTCTACAAGGAGGAGTACTTCGAATAACAATAACAGAATGGCGCTTACTGTATCTGTACCAGCTTAGGTTCAAATATTAATGCTCGAGCACAGCAAGGACGCCATCGAGACGCACCTCCGTACAATCCTACCGACGCCCACTTATGGACCAGTTCCTCCTCTGGCGTGGGATTGAGATTACGCTCAACCAGGCCTTGGGCGAACGAAGCCTTTGCAGTTCCTTTCATCTGGATGTCGCAGGTAAGATCGCCAAATTATCCGGATGTTGGCGGCTATGACTAACCACTTGCGCTTTCACATCCTCGTAGGCCCCGTCCCTCAGTGACTCCATTGTTTTTCGGAATCGCTTGGCATCTTTCTTGAAACGTACCCCCGTCCAATCGGGAACATATCTCACTGTGATCGTTCATCAATTTCCGAACAACCCAGGATGATGTTGACCCACATATCGGCAGAGCATCACATAAATAGGCACCAGGAATCACAGACAGGGCAAACTCCTGGTCAGCTCTTTCCGCGAGCTCCATCATTGGGTCATTCTTCTCATCTACCGTATATCCATGCGAAATGTCGAAGATAATCGCGGAAACCAGTCTGTGTCAGTGGTTCAATGGTTAGATGCGGAAGATAGCGTCCCTTACCGTCTTGCATGGGCAGAAAATTCTGTGGGCTCCTTCATGACGAGCCGGAGATACTCGAGAGCCTTCTCCTGTTCCATGGCATGGTATTCCTGCACCTTGCGCGGCGCCAGAACCTCGTTCATCAACTTCCGGTATTCCCGGTGCCGATTTCCGTAGGCGCACATCGGCGCGCTGTCACCCCATCCGACTCTATTATTCTGTTTCCAGCGGTTCTTCGAATGTTCGTCAGAACGATCAGCCTCACAAAACTCCACTCATGGTGAGCTGTGGCCTATCTGAGTAAATGGCACTGCGGCGTTCCAGTAGGTCGAACACCGTCTCCTCAGAATTCAAGAGAATAATGTGTTGCCCGAAAGCGGAGACATGCATGATGTCGCCTACAAAAGGCTTAGAAATGTGGTACGGCTTTCCATTTTCTCCTCACCGTACTGCTTTGCCCACGAGTCATAGGTCACCCAGGCTTTCTCGAGCGGCAACTGTAACGCGTTCCCGAGGAGAGGGAGTCCACGAGGGCCGGGTGGAAGTGGCGCCTTCCGCCTAGACACCAGGATATCCCGGCCAGGAGCGCAAGCGGAATGAGCGGGAGGGACATTGTCTGCCCTTTGGAGTAGAACCAGGCCCAGCTTTTAAGCGACCTCAGCTTCTATCGGGGGCCGCGGTTTTGGGACATCTCTGGATGATTCAGCGCTCTCCACCTGACGAGCAGTGGGTCCAAGTGGGCACCCAACAATCATAGCCAAGATGCTTGCGGAGCTTATCAGCGTCAGCTCTGGGGAATTTGCAATTTCTCTCATGCTGAATTCCCGGGTATAGCGGTAATGCAGAAGATTTCGACCATCCGAGTCTCCGTTCACATTATTTCTATGCGTTCGAGTTCACTTTGGTGTACCCGTTCCCAGCGCACTGGAAATCACGAAGTCACCAATGTGGGTCCGGATTATTAGTGACAGCTAGGGTATGATTGGCGGGGCGGGCAATTTGGCACTCCTGGGGTGGATGAATTTTTGGGCCCGAAACATGGCTTCCAAACATGTGTTCTGTTCAGCACGACCTTTGGAGCCTGCTCAAAAATGAACCGAACATAGTTGATTTGTGGATCATCTTTAACTCTCAAATTCAAGAATGTTCGAGTACCTAAAACTTGCCGAAACATGTAAGATGTTTAGTGTCAGTTTGGGCCGGAAAAACCCTCTGGTTTGGGGCACAAACATGCCAAATCTCATTGTTCTTCTGCTGTTTCAAGCTCAAACAGGTTGATTTTTGGTTCCAGAAGATTTGGGGAACATATCGGATTTTCTGTGAGCATTTGGGTTCGAAAAATGGTGTATGTTTGCTGGTCAATTGGGTGCCCAAACATGGCTTATTTCTGGTTTGTATTTGACTTGGACCCAAACAGTGAACCAAAAAGAAAACATGTTTGGATCCGATGTTTTGGTCCCAAACAGCCATCAGCCCCTGGAGTGTGGGTATTTAAAGGCATTTTAACTTGATTCCCTGTAATTTCATATCCCCTTGAAGGCGCCACCATGGGTATTCCTCTGCTGCCCCGCATTGATTCGACGGTGAGCACGTCCATTTGTTTGGAATGTTACACGTGGAGATTGACTGCTTTTTGTTCAGTTTGGTCTCGATTTCATCGGAGTTCTGTTCGTTCCCTATTCTTGTGTATGGGGTTCCGCTGCTAATTCTCTGACTCAGTGTCGCGGCGGCGTGGGTCCCTTTTACTGTACTATTACGACCAAAGGTTCACGGGGTGTCACCCGTCACCACAAAGGTTCACTGGATAGGAGGTTCATTGATCGGCAATCAGCAAAAATTACCATAAATGGACACTCGGCAGTCCCCGGCACCTGCCGGCCGAGATTTTTTGACAGTTTTTGCCCCTATTTCAGTCCCAAAATTCAAATGTCACCGTCACCTACACCAAATTGGTTCAGTTCATGACCCTCTGTCACCCGTCACCTGAACCATTGGTCGTAATAGTACAGTATGCCCATTTCACCTCCCCTCAGCTCACACGGTTCAGTCTATGGGGCACCAGCGCGATGCAAACGTATGAGTATACCACGGTGAATTTCAACACTGCATCTCATCGCAGAAACTGAACTCTCGCCATGCGTCTAGTCGCATCGCTCCACCGATTCGTGGAAAATACAGACTATGGTCAGTGACGCGGCTCTTCCTCGTTCCCTCGTTGCTCACCCCGAAAATTGTCCAGGTTTACACGGTTTTGTGCGCGATTGTTGAGTCACAAAATTCTCTTCCTTTCTCACCGACCGAACAGGCTTCTGGACACCCTACACCAAATTGCTGTTTCCCATGCGATTTATGTTTATTTGATTACGGACTTCGGCGCTCCGGAGAAACTGAACCAACTTGTTTGGTAGGATGCTCACCAATGCGAAACCAGCCTACTAATCAGTATCACCTGCAGGAGTTTACTGGTGAGATCAGAGCACCCGCACCCATTCCGTGCCCCTGAACCCCACTCAAGCTCCAGGTGATCCGCTGTGTGAGTTCGTCCAGTTCTTCCCTGATCGTTGAGTCTGACGTTCGTCAGGCGCTCATATCCTTCATCGTCCAAAGGTGCGCGACCACACCATTTAGTACGAGATTCCCTCTTACCCCGACCTCAGTTTCTTCGCTTGGAGAGTATGGAAATGTATGGCTCCCAACAGTTCGCCCTCGAAACCCTCCTAACTCGTCGCTTCAGTGAGCCACCACAACATCCCGGTGATTTCATTCATAGTACACTTTCTTCTTGATTTTCAGAATCAAGGCACTGATTGGGGTAAAGCTAGCGTTCATTTTGGTGGAACTGTGCTTGAGCATCGGTATGGTTTAACTTTTCGACGTCGTTGGTTAGCACTTGCTAAGGCCCGCCTGCAGTATATTTTTCCAAAACGTGAGGTGTTTTCCAATTGCTATGGTAGATTTTTGGAACCAGTCGCTTAGATGGTCCCTTGGCGTTGTGAGCTATCACTTTGTGATTAGCTCTAGACGCCCTGCAACGGAGAACAGAAAGCACCTTTTCAGGCCGACGGCTCGAAGCATGCTCACTGGCGCACTTGACATGGGAATCACTGGCGCACTTTTGCAACAGTGACATCACTGGCGCGGGACTGGCGCACTTTTGGAGCATTAACCGCGCACTCAGTATTTGGCGCACTCGAAGACTGCAAGGCACGCGCGCATTCGAAACCACAGGCGCACTTACAATGGTTCAGAAGATAAAGGCGCGCTTTCGCAAATAAAAAGAGTGGCTTCGTTCCTTGAACGAAGCTACTGCTTTAAAAAGGCCAGACCCCAAATCGAACGAGGGTAGCGGATTAAATATTTCCGTTGAACCCATCAAGAACCCGCGCACTAACCACACTGTGCTATCTGGCCGTGATTTAAAACGAGTCGCGCACGATTATTAATGAACCACCAAAAAGAACGCGCCAACAAGAAGAAGCACTGAGCAAAAAGCAGGCCCAGCCTCGAATTGAACGAGGAGCTCGCAGTGAAAGGAAATAACGTTGCAATAACGACTGCGCGCGATACCATTACGCCACTAGGCCGTATCAACACAACTCGAACTTCCAACTTGAGCCTTCTGAAAAAGGGCGCGATTGAAAATATTTACGAAGCGTCCACCCGAAAAAGACAGGAAAAAGGAGTGCGCAGGCGCGGCTTGGATAGAAGGCGCGGGGCGCTATTCTAAGGAAAGGCGCTGAGCGCTGTTTAAAGGAAAGGCGCGGGGCGCTACGAAGAACGGCGCGGGGCGCCGCGCTGTTCAAAGGAGAAGCCGGCGCGGTTTGGAAGAAAAGGGCGCGAGCGCGCTTTGAGAAAAGCCGCCGGAGATGAACAAATGGGGAAGCAGGGAATGGTATATAAGGAAAGCGCGAAGGAGGGAGAAGGAATCTAATTACCTTCACTGCATACTGCTAAAGGAAAGGCGCTCCCATTAAAACGGGAGGCGCTAATCCAGTACATTGTCAAAATCAAATATATTAGTGTGCCTTCACGAGAGTGGGGTAACAGGGTCACCTTGACCACGGTTGTACAGAATAGAAACTGCGCGATAAACCTCCTAGACAAGAAGGGAGGAAACGTTGGAAATAACAGGTGTTGAAGCGCGCGTTCGGTCGAAGAAAAGCGTGGTGCGATCCTCCAAACAGCCAGCAGACCTACTCAGGCTGCATGTAACTGTTGACTTTTGGCACCCATAACGCACACCTTGCGTGCGTAGGGCGCATTTATCGAGAAGGCGCCTTTTACCAACTCGACTATACCATTTCCCCCATCCAATTCGGCGAACTTCCCTCGACTAGCTAGAAAGGCGCCTCGCGCCTGGCTATTCGCGCACGCACCATCATTCAGATTGCAAAGGAGCGCGCTACAATCTGACGGCGCTGCGTTTACCCAGTTCTGAAGAAACTGCTTGCGCGCCCTATACGAAGCAAGGAGATACGAAAACACCACAATACCCGGGTTTACCGAGTAGGAGCGTACTTCACATCGCAGAGCGCCAATCCTTCACGCGAGTGTAGAAGAATCTCCCATCGCGTCTTTCTCGGAAGGCTAGCCCCCAACGAGAGACCAAACTCTCGAGGAACCTAGCGCCTTCTCTAAATCTGCTACTCGCAGAAGAGAAATCTGTATACACCACCACCATCATATAAAATTATCATTGCGTAGAAGTAAAGAGCGCTTCTAGCCCGCTTATTTCCCTCTAGAGGACGTACAACATTTGTATTGCAGTTGGACCGTAGTTCCACGGCCAGATTCTAGTACAATAACCGCAGTCCACATCACAGCGTCCTCGCAAATCTTCCGAGGCTAACGGTACCGTCGTCCAAATTCCCAAGTTTTCCTCGTTATTTACGTCCATCGTTGAGACACTCGGTCACTTGGTTAATGTCTTTGCGGCCGTCGGGGACTTGGCTCTTACCATTTGCCTCGTGTACTTGCTGCATTCTTCCAAGCCGGGGAAGCCAAGGTACGACATTGTTTATCACTGAGCGATCCATGGTTAACAGCCGTAAAACGGATTCGCTCCTCAATCGCCTGATGCTCTTCTCGCTGAATACAGGACTCCTTACGAGGTTTATCATCTCGTCGCTCAAGCTATTCGCGCCCATTGACCTTTCTCATCTGCAGTCTTTGCTCAATCTGTTCGCTCGTGATGGTAGGTAACTTCGTTCAAATTTCGGGGCTTCTGATCTTGAACTATTCGAAGCTCGCCGCCTTACCTACGACATTTGGATTCATCGCGTTTTATACGGTCCTTGCGCGTTGTAAGTCCTTCTCAGCACCATTACTGCACTAATGGAAGTCTTTCCTTCCTCCGACAGTCTAGTGAGTTCCGACTTCCCGTCACACCTGTCTACATCCATCCTTATTCTCATTCGCAGTTCAATATCCCTGGTTGCGACGTAAGCCCGAAGAAAACTAGTTCAAAACATCACTAGGCTCAATTCTCGAAAATTGTTGGCATCGAGGCACATGCGGCACCCATCGCAATCACGTCGGTGCATTGGAGAAACACCGACTTCGACTTGAGCCAGACCGAAGGCACTCGTCCACCGGTGAGGACTTTTTGCATTGATTCTATGATGGAACTTACTTTTTTTTTGGATAGTCTCCGCCATCCGGGGAAAACTCAGTCAAAGCCCTATCTCACTACTCGTCTACAGGTTCATAGAGCACTCCCAAATATTGAATTCGAAATCAAAATAGAGTGTTTAATGGTGCGGACGCGGGTCCATTGCTTCTGAGTTTCCTTGCCTTTCCTTTTTCTTTTTTTTGAGCCTCCGAAGTTCAACTAAGTTTGGTTTTGCCGCCGTCGTTGAATTACTCCCGGCCCCATCACGGATTCCAACGAATCTCACGTTCTTTATCGTCCAATCAGCGAACTTGACCTGAACTCTCATGACGGACCTCATAACTCATACTGAATCAGCCTCGTACGCTCGCTCAAACTTCTCCAACAGGATGGGGTGGGGACAGCGCCCCGCCCTCTTTATTGTGGATGCATGCATCGCCCACTGGGCCGAATCCTCCCCCTTGGACCTGTCCAGCAACCCCGCCGGCGCCGCTTCCCCGGCTTCGATGAAGCGTCTCCTCGACGCTACCCGTGCTGGCTCCGTCCCCGTCATCTGGACGCGCGTCGAGTACAATCAACCCGACATGAGCGACGCGGGGATGTTCTGGCTCAAGAGCAAATACCTGAACATATTCAGCGCGGCGACGAGCGCGGATGGGGAGGGTGGGTGGACGCGGCCGGACTCATTCCGGCTCCCGAGTCGGAGGTGGTCATCGTCAAGAAGTATCCCAGCGCATTCTTTGGCACGGATCTCAGGACCCCATCTGCAAAACACCACATGTCTAGGTAGAGCTTAGGAGAGGCCTATAGAACAGTAGGTCCATAGGCATGTACCTATCTATTAAAGAGGACCATCCTCTATCAAAGAGGTCTGTAGAGCGATAGCGCGGTAGAGCCATAGAGCGATAGAGCTCCATAGAGCTATGTAGATCATCTGTTTCTATAGCAAATCCCGGTTAGGTTCGCCAACGAGATATCTGTCGTCGCAATCAGCAGCTTATCACATGTGAAACCAAGCGAGAAGAGCAAGAGATGGTAAAAAAATTGCATTTTATCGCTACACACTACAAAAAGAAAACTACGACTAAGCGGGCCAATAACCAGCTTGAGTACTTGAAGGGAGAGTCCGGGTATCGCCTCAGACCCAGGTTGAAGCTTGATGCGGCATTGCTCCGGTCGCAACATGATTTGAAGGAGGGAATTGCTTGGGAATTGAGGACTTGAAGCAGGGAAGGCAAAGCGTATTGAGGCCTTGAGTTCTTGAAGAGAATTAGATCTTGAGCTTGAGCTCTTGTGGAGGTTGAGGTAAATTTGTGGAAACACTTTTTGAAGTGCGGGAGGCCAGGGAGATGGAAGTGGGAGAAAAGAGGTGTTCGCCGACTTGGAAGTTGACAGGCTTATAAGGTTGAGAATATTGACAGCTGTAGCCTGGATCTTCATGGGGAAAATGGATCTACAGAGGGCAAAGTAGAGAGGGAAGGACTGTGTAGAGACCGTGTTCCAGATAGCGGTGACCTCGCTATGGCGCTCTACAGAGATGCCGCGGCTCTACCCGGTGCTACTCCGTGATTGTTGATCTACATAGCGGTCCGGCCTCTATGTGGCCAGGAGGTGTTTCCAGATGCCGGCTCCATGTCCTCGGCGTGGACATGGTTGTCGTGTGCGGCGTGAGCACGAGCGGGTGTGTGCGTGCCTCCGTTTTAGACGCGATGCAGTATGGATATCGCCCTATGGTGAGCCTTCCGTCTCAAACCGTTCTTAGCCTGACTTGCCTCTAGGTAGTTGAGGAGGCCTGTGGTGATCGCACTCCCGAAATCCACAACGCCAATCTCTTTGACCTCAATGCGAAGTATGCAGACGTGGTGTCTGAAGCGGAAGCCGTTCAAAGGCTGGAGCGCGCCCGGTAGAGTCAATTCACACAATCAATGATTTCAACTTGGGCGCATCAGGCGGATCATGATACATGATGGGTGATCTGTTGCGTTGATTCGCGAGCGGTGATCTTCCACGTTTGCTCCCAACTCTCACCACGACCTCGCTTGCGGGCATTACAAGGCCTTTTGTTTTCGCATATCATGGTTTTCTTTCTGCAATCCGAACCTTTCTCACACTAAATGTGCGTCGATCATCGGTACGAGATGACTCGTTTGTTTCCCATTGTTCTTTTTGATAACGCCTCGCGGCTGCTTTGTGGGGACATAAAATCGGGCGCTGCCACTTCGGTGAGCGGTTTCCTCCTCCCACCACCTCGACGAAGTCTGAGCCTTCCGTCCTCATGAACGCCGCCGGCCAATCCTCTGCAAAGTCGCAGACGAAGCCCACGACCCTCATGTCAGCTCCCCACCCTCTTTTGAAATCCTCCCGCGGCCGCGTTCTCTGGCCAGACCGGCTGCCTATTCTCTCGAATCCCAAACGTGGCCCTCCCCACGATGATGACCAGGACGACTCATTCAGCCGCACTCGTCAGAGAACGAGTTCCGTTGCGTCTATTGAAACGATACGACTTAAGGTCAAGACTAGGGCCGCCGCCGCGGTTCTAAAGCCTAAGCCGCCCCTGGCCGATGCCACTCCAGCTACTCGGGGGACCAGGAAGCGTACTCACTCAGCAACGTCTCCGGAAGTCGACGCCGATGACTCAGGCGCACTGCAGACTGGTCCCCGGGTTCGACAAAGACGGGACTCCAATTCCTGTGTTAACGCTCTCGATGAGCAGATGAGGGAGTCAGGGGAAATGCCGACCCGAATAACCTCGGCGTTGAAGAAACTCAGAGAGAAGTTTCCGCCTCCAGCGGGGGTATTCGACGTCCCTCGCGAGCATCGCTCTTCTCTTTCAACCACGCCATCTTCCCCAGTCACCCACAACTCCAAGACGGAGAATATCACTGCGTCCCCAGTGCCTGTCGCATTCCCATCCAAACCCGCCACAGCAGCTTCCAACGCGGAATCGTTAAAGGTCGAGCCCTTGCAGCCCTTATCCCCCAACACAGAATCCAAACGCACGGCGATCCGGCGGCCCATCCCTGGCGCGCGCCTCACCGAATACAACTGCTACGAGCTTCTTCCCAGCGAGTTTGAGCTCGCGGTTACTTTTCCCTCGAGCTCAAGATCAAACTTCGAGGTGTGGGATCAGGAGGACGAGTGCGTCTCCCATAATTCTCCCTCTCCGCGCTTGGTCCTTAATTGCTGTAATATTTTCTCAGGCTGTTCCTTGTCGGCCCAATCTCCCTTCACCTAACCCTCAAAGACTCCGCCAAGTGGGATGGCGTTCCCGTCTCGCACCCGGACGTCTACGTGCAGGAACTCCGCTGCACGAGCCGGCCCGTCGTCGACTCGCCGGCGTACCCGTACAGCGCCACCTCCGCCGCAGAGAGCAACAAGTACAGCGTCGGCTACGAGGGCGCCAAGATCCGCAGCCCCACGGGGAAGGACCTGTCCGTCGACCCCAAGCGCGGGATCGCCATCGACATGATGTGGACGCGCACCTATACGCCCGAGGCGAACGGGCCCGGGCGGCGCGGGTGGGAGCTACAGTTCTTCGTGCCGATTGCGACAAGGCTCTTTGAGAGGCGCGAGACACGGGCGTTTCGGGTGGAGGCGCTCGTGTCGGTCTGGGGGGGAGTCTTCCTGCCGAGGTCGCGACTATGAGCGTCTCCCATTTGATGCGGGAGCGAGAGATGGTGCGGCGGTGAATTTGACGAACGATATCCTGTTGGGACTTGAATTGTTTTTACGCCTTATCTGTTTGCGCAGGTAGCAGACTAAATACGAGTTTAATTACGATCTATTCATATTTTTGCTTGAGAAAGCAATTGTCTTAAATTCACGGTGGCACGTTCAACTTCGGACAAAATTGATACGAACACGGTGAGTCAAAGGTCATTGGTTCGGAAGGTAAGTATGTCCAAGCTTTGTAGTTTCCTACACAGATCTTTGAGTGCGTTGCACAAGCGTTGCACCTAAATTGGCAGATAAAAATACCAGTCTCCGCACCCAGATATGTTCATATACTTACGCAGCAGCGGTCTCATGATACAATAATGTCTCCACATCCATCCCTTCCGGAATCACTGCGTTCCGTGGGTCCGTCGGCACAGGGTGTGCCGACTCCCCTCCACGCAAGTCGGCACACCGAGGGTTACACCTTGTTTGCTGCTCCATTCCTGCACTTGGACACCCATTTTCGGTCTTTTTATAACCCCAGTTCGCATTACTTTGGATTGTGGTTGAAACAAAATCGATTTTCTGGAGTTTGATGGTTAAATTCGGTTAATCCATCAACTGGATCATTTTGAGGGTTAGTAGAGTCTCTATCGACCTCGCATGCCGGAATTCGACACCCTATGGTTGTTCCACGGACTATTCATGGCAATGTGCTTTTTTTGGGGCGCAAAACAACCTACTACTGTACTATTACGACCAATGGTTCAGGTGACGGGTGACAGAGGGTCATGAACTGAACCAATTTGGTGTAGGTGACGGTGACATTTGAATTTTGGGACTGAAATAGGGGCAAAAACTGTCAAAAAATCTCGGCCGGCAGGTGCCGGGGACTGCCGAGTGTCCATTTATGGTAATTTTTGCTGATTGCCGATCAATGAACCTCCTATCCAGTGAACCTTTGTGGTGACGGGTGACACCCCGTGAACCTTTGGTCGTAATAGTACAGTAGCGGTCAAACGGGACGAGGGCTCGAATGTGCTCGCGCGTCAAGCCGTGAGAAAGGTCTCACGGTTGACGGAAGCACTTCCCAGGCGCATAAATTTAAAATTAGGACATTTCCCAGAACCGTTGGAGGCTGCGAAGCGGGAAAAACCGAAGTAGAAAACCCCTACGTCGGCACAGCGTCCACGCAGCCTCGGTTCATGTCAGCGCAGATGCGCCGATCTGGCCTCGGCTGTCGGCACAGTGCGTGGACTACGCTCAGCACATGTCTATCGTACCTTAACCAACATCAACATAGTGTGCCGACGCGGGCTCGGAACGCAGTGAATATCGTATCCATTCGTATTTGAATACACTCGAGTCGAAATTATATTTCTCGAGAAATCGGCCATTGACTTGGCAGGATAATCACAGTCAGAATCCTCTCCTACTGTGCAAAACTCCGATAATTCAGACGCGTTGCTCGTGCCGTCTTCGGAACTGAACTTGTTCACGGCATTGATGTTCCCACAATGACATATAGGAGGTCCAGAAAAAATCAGAGATTCTGGACTTTCCGTTCCCTAGCAAAGGGAAGAGACAATTCTCTCCATACCGCAGTGCCTTAAATATCAGCTTCAGGTATGCTTCAAGCGTTTTCACCTGCTACGTCGCGAAGGTGAACTCCATCTTCCTTCGACAAAGATCGGATAGAGCCGAAGTCAGATTGATGATACCTTCCCGCGTTTTTAGTAACTTTTACTGAGAAGCTCACCAAAGAGAATCACGCCCCCCCACGATGACATCTCCGTGGGGTGCAGTCCACGCCGAGGACTCCGAAACGGTTGCAACGGCCGCCTCCGAGTCCAGCACTCCTCGTCGCGTAAAAGATGCTGCTTGGTCGCCAGAGTCCGCGGGCTTGACCGTCATACGCTGATGGCTTCACGCGGCGCTTGAGACTCTGCCGCTGGCTGCATCGTCTTGCTGGCTACCTCTGCCAGCATGAGGTTCAATGTGCAGTAAGATCATCCATTCGCTACCAATCAAACCTAGTGAAAATAACGTCCCCGCGTCTGAGCTCGGGCCGTTTGATTTTTCAGGCTAATCGCTCAATAATCATAGCGCGGGCCCGTTACTAAACCTTAGCGCCTCGAGTGTAATGATCTGTGGACACATTCTAATACTACCATGTTCAAACATCATGGCGGCCAACACATCTGATCAAAGTGAACTCCGTCGTCGCAACGGAACTCGAGAGCTATGCAGCGCGGAGATCCCGGCGATCTTGCGGCTGTCGATCCTAGTGACGTTGCGGTTTTCTCTGCCTCTGGGTGGGTCACATTATCGTCAGATTTAACCGTAATCACTTCTCGTTTAATGGAAGCAGAACTTCTCTTGGTGCCGAGCTGTGTGTTGTGTGTTCCTTGTCACAGGTCAACAAAGTGGTGGGTTTTTATCAAGTCGCAAGTAGCACAGGATTCAGCGTTTAAGATATCCCAGTGCCTTATGTGGGGAGGTGTTGGGGACCGATTTGCCTCGAAACTCGCACGAAATGAATCGAAAGAAAAGAATCTATTATTTTGAAACAAAGCGAAGTAATTTGAACATTTGGGGAGTCAACTTTGACTTGCTCGCGAGCGTACTACGGGATGTGAAACTCAGAATCACTCTCAATTGCGTGTCCACTGGCACTGGCAATACCCTGCGGGGCAGATGCCGCATCTAAAACGAGATAAGGCGACGTTGGCGGAAAGGCGCATCAGAACTCACCGTGCGCGTTGAGGCGGGTTGTACGGAGGTATTCCTCTCCCATACGCGTCGAAGCCGTAGCTTGCACCAAGGCCCAACGAGGAGATTGGAGGCAGGGTGTGACCGGAGTCCATGTAGCCTTGAAACTGCATCGGCGAAGGAACCCCACCATATCCTCCACCGCTGGATGAAGAATGAGAGGCATAGCCAGCGGCCGAGTTGGAGGGTTGCGGATACGGATGGTGACCGACAGGGATCGGGTTGGAATACGAGCGCTCGGGGCGCGAGCCATGCCCATTCCCGGTATCGAACGGAGCATAGGTTGTCGGAGGGGACTGGCTGGGGCTAGAACGTCTAGATGAATGCTCCCCCTTTCCCCTTTTGTTCGGCGCCGACTCCCCTTGTTGGTCGGTCACCGTGATATACTCGCATTTGAGTCCACGCTTCACGCATCGACCGCAAGGCTTCTCTGGGGTCTCCTCGGCCGTTAGACACTAAAGGAAACCAAGAGGGTGAGATGTGATGGAGCGTAAAGGGGTGCAACTCGTACCCTAATTTTACGCTTCCTGGATTATAAAGGAACTACGATCAGCAGTGGTCCAAATCCAACGGCGAGCCGCGTACCTGCAGTGGGTGCAGGCAATAATGACCCTCCGGCGGTTCAAAAATGCCGGAGGAACGTAGGTCGGGGGAGAGTTAATGTTGGTGGGATCGGACATGAGTGTTTCTGAACTTGGAGAATGAAACAGCACTATATATGCAATGAGTCTCAGCCGTGCGGTTTTCTTTTGGAACCACCAAAGCTCTGCCACAACTTGGTTGAACTATGCACATCAGAATCATTGAATTCGGATGGATCCATGTTAGCGAAACCGCATTCGCTTATTCTATGGACTTTGTGTGGATTCAATACGGCCTCGTAGCTTACTGCTCCGCCCCATGGATATTCTCAAGGGTGGTTGAGCTATGTAATGTGGTGCAGCGCCTGGTTTGCCTGATTTCACTTTTCAGTGACGGCGGTCGCACGGTAACGATGATTCCGTCAAGTGAGGCGGTTCTCCATCATGCATCAAACTACGATATTGCTTCCGCATGTTCTGTAGGAGAGGTTGAGAGTTCATAATTGTGTATCTTGCCTTATTACATCCCGCACCGTCCAGGGAGGACCGAGAGAAGGAATATAATCACCACTTTTGAACTAAGATGATCGTTTTGCGTTTTCGGGTCTTCTCCCGTGGTACTCTCGGTTGTGAGATTCGTCAGCGGAGACTTGGAGAACCAAATGATCAGCGCGGAAAGGCGGGCGGCCACTCCCACAATGTTAACCTTCGTCGGTAGAAAGGGAAATCAAAATCCCGGGCTATGAGTTCATTTGCGGCCGTCATACCGGAAGTACTCATACGAGAGGTGTCGTGCAAATGACCTGGCCGACAAGCCCGATAAGACTTCTTGGTGGGTAGTGTGGGGCAGAATTCAGCAAGATGATGGAAGGAAGCAAGAGGGCGGATCAACGCTCAAGCACCGCCAATCCCACATCAGCAAACTCTGATTTTTTCGGCACTACAGGACACTACATAGTGCTACATAGTCGCCTGTAGTGACCTGTAGTGCTGTAGTGAAAGTCCATCTCTCTGGAGTGCTACAGAGTACTACATAGCACCCATAGAGAAATCAGGGTTTGCTGATGCATCATCACTGCCACCTAATCACGATTCGTTGGTACGTCCCCAGATGGTTGGGAAAAGCAAATGAATTTTGTGGCAAGGCCTCACGTGAAAATCAAATTAAACTTCCTATGCGCGCGCACGTCACGTGCCCAGGTCAAAGCGGGTCGATGCAGTGTTGTGGTTAAGGGTTAAGGGTTAATTAAGGGTAGGCCTTAATAAGGCCTTAACACTAACCCTTAATTACTGGCCAAAAACATGTTAAGGGCATAAGAAGGGCATGCTAAGGGAGAGTGATAGCCCATCACTTAGGTCAGAAGGCTGTTGTGCAACATTACTGAGTTGTTCTAAATGGGCCTCGATGTCAGTTTCAGCTAAGTCTTCCCCAATTTTTTTTCAATGATGGGTACATCGTGCAGATAGGTCAATAATGATAGCTTTGCGTAGTAATGTTATTTTCCCTGGGAGAAATGAGGAAACTCTAAGTCTGGGATGAGAAGGAAGTCAATGATAGGGTGCATGCATGTGAATCTGGGACCATTTCAACTCTGTGGCTTTTGTTGCGGCAATTTCGGTTGTTTTTCCCATTTAGGAAATTAAGCCTTATTAAGGGGCACCCTTATTAAGGCACTTAAGGGTGTTAAGGGCTTAACGAAAAATTTTACCCTTAATAAGGCCTTAATCCGCAACACTGGACCGTCGATGGCCACAGACAGAGGCAAACTCACGGCAACTTCCACTGCCACCTAACCCATCTACCGCCTCTCCTCTGAACCCAAGGGTCTCGCTGCATGTTAGACAATGGCTCGATGGATGGTCTTGGCCAAGTTTTCGCTGCTGGTCTGCCCTTGGGTCTGCCCAGTGCGTATTTCATCCCTCGAATTTGGATCGTGGCTTGAGCGGCCGCAAAAGGCACGCTCAGCCAACGGTCAGCCACGCTAGAGTTGGTTCTGTGAGTCTTTCAAAGTACGATTTCATTTTTCTGTTTCTATTCCTCCCTCCCTCAACTCCACCCACTCATTCTTTTCCGCGGCTTTCCCTTACCTATTTTAGCACATTCTCCGGTGTGCCTTATCCCTCTTCCATTCAATTTGTTTGGGATTCCCTTTCCTGCCCTTGTCACTTCTCACTGACTCACTTTGGTGCTTACTGACTCGAATCAAGCTGCGGGCGCACTCAAGAGACGCCTTGATGAGATCAGTACGTGCCTCTCTCCCTGACACTTCCGTGTTCCGTACTGCGCCAGGCATCTCTGCTGCTCCGTCCCTGGACTATATACACCAAATGTCCCGGTGTCTTTCGTGCTCGCCTCGCCTTTCGATGGAGACAGCCCCCTCTCGTCTCCGAAACCCTGTGAGGTTTACGAATGCTGGGCTCACAAGCTCGGACCTGAGCTCGATGTACACGCAATTTCGACGACCTCTGCCGACGCTCGTCAATGTGCTCCGCAACCTAACAGGCTCATCACCGCACACTGGACTATCATATCACTTGGTTGTACATTCGGACACAAAGTACATCCAGCGCTCTACGAAGACTACACCCCCCGGTTACCTCTAGGAAAGAAATGAGCAGGTAGATAAAACCGCTTCTTCGCACGCTCAACCATCTTGTTGGACATGACAAAGTTTGTGAAACACTTTCCTTCCAGCCCTCCACCACTTGATTCGCTTCCCGCATCCCTATGGTACCCTAGATAAATATCCATCCAACTCAGGCGTTCTTCCATTTCAGTAACCTTGGGCCATTTCCTCTCCGCATCCTGGGTTGCCTGCCTCCATCTCGACTGGTAGAGGGGAACACATTCAGGGTTCTAGACGCGGATACGGAATTGGGTCCTCTCGAAAACGGTCCCATGCCAACGAGAGCGAGCAATAGCCGGCGAGCATGCGTTGGAAATGAACCACAGGTGTGTCGGACGTAAGAAACGATGTTGGGTTTAGCAGATCTGCGTTCGCTCCGAAGCGACTGAGTTGTATGCAGTAAAGTCGTGCGAGAGACTCCGCATCTCCACAGACGTCGGCCGCCTCCATCGCCACTCCTATAGGAAGATCGTTCGTCTCGACGAATCTGCACCAGCTCTGCATGACCCGGTCTCGCATGGTGTATTCTTGGAGGCGGTCGTAAAGATTGTGGAGCAGTTGAACGTCTTGCGGGCGGAGTTTATCCTGGTTGATCACGCGACGCGCGAGGAACTGCAACGCCCACTGCTCCCAGGCGTTCATCTCGTATTTGTGTGCCAATTTGGCCACGGCGATAATGTGGTGCATTTCGGTCAGTGGGATCGCCTCCACTTGCGTTCCCAGTACCCTGAGGTACCGCAAGCGTTAGAAGTAGAATATTGATTTTCGATTACACTTACGGCGCGTACAGATACTTCAACAACGCGCGGAAGGCTGCGGCGGTATCTCCAGAGAGGACGATGGGCGATTCATCCGACAATCCTTCCTGCGCAGTGTCATCGAGGGGGAGCTCGAACATATGTGCAAACACGATGGAATTGTGCACGAGATGGAACCGATGAATCTGGCCGAATTCAGGCCATGGAATAGCGAAGACTTAATAAATCACTCACCTTGAAGAGTACGTTTTCGACGAGAAGTATGCAGTCTCCATTTGAATGGTAATGCTCCGGATCGCGCGAGATACGAGGGAACGGTGGCGTCCTTGACTCTGAGCCGAAGGCGTTTCTACCTAAGGAGGCCATGACACTGAGGGTAAAAAAACTGGGGGTGTAGTCGTGAAGAGGATCCGTTTGACTTCGAAGGGGAAAAACGCTTATGTACGGGGTCCCGACGGCATCGATGGTGGGAACTACGCAGAAGCCCCTTGAGAACATCTAAAGAAGCAGAATCCGTAGGTCGGGGTTGAACCAAGTGATGATGTTCGGAGCGATTTTTTCCAAGGGCGCGCAATCGCCTGGCTTAACTGCTGAGATAGGGTCGCCCCGCCTCACCCTGCAATTTAATTAAAAAGTACTGTCCCTGCGACCGAGAGCAAGTCCAAAGGATTTGTGGGCGCTATTATGATGGAAGTACTTCGATCGTGGCGTCGTTCGCGCGGTGAGCATCCATTCCAACCCGCGGTTGTCAATATGTCATCTAAACCGAAAACCTAACGCCGCGACTTGACAACAAACACAGGTTAACTTTGAGCCTCCGCTTTCGCTTCGGTAGAACTGAACCGTGAGGTTTTCTCTGACGCTGATGGGGAAAGTAATTCTCGCACTGCGAAGAGGATCAGACAACAAAGAAAGGCTCGAAGTACAGTAATCACGTTGATTTCCCGATTTTTCACGCTCTGCTCAACGGCAACGGCATCCGAATCGCCGTTAATGATAATGCCGTTTAACGGCGATTCGGATGCCGTTGCCGGCCCGTCACTGCATTTGATCGGTGTCTTTCACTTGAAAATTTTGAAATCGGTGAACCTGCTACGGGTGCTGCGTTGAAAGTTTGAGTTCCTCTTTCACAAGCCAACTTGTCTGAATCAGACCGATTCGATCTTCCGGGTCAGGCAAATTGGGGATTAATTTGCCCTCAATACAATGCCCGACCATCGCCCAGGATCGTTGCTAAGTCCTAATTAGGTCGATCGACCGCCGGTTTCTAATACAACTCGCGGTGTTATTGGTGCCATTACATGCACGCAAAGACGATGTTCAAGAAAAGTGGGGAAGGAAGGCGAAGAGAGTTCACTTTGCATATGCCGCCTCAATATCGTCCATGTTTCGTTTGACTGTGGATAGTCGTTCTGCGAAACATGTTTCGGACTAGTAAGTCAATGTCAGTCTGAACATCCTCCATGATATCGAGTGAATGTGAATGCCCACGCCGATATCCTCAGCCGTCTTCGTCTCCATGATCGGACTTCCACGTCCCCTATGTGCCCCAAAGTGCATCAGAACCATAAAGCTGGCCTCAGACGAGGAGAACAACGCGTACATTTGGCCGAAGGCGAGGTGCACGCGAGCGACCGCCGGAGATTTTGTTACTTGTGCCGTTCCCGTTTATATAGGTGGTGTGCCGCGCGTTGAGTGTCTACATCACGGAGCGTACAGTTCAGGCAGCGCCGCAGCGGCATGTTGAACGCGGTGCACTCGCGGTGGACACGAGTGATTGGGTACTGGTGGAGAGCATGACTTGGAAGATGATGAGGGGATCGCACTGGATGGGGATTGCGGCTTTACGACCAAAGTTTCACGCTATGTGTCACGGTCACCGCAAAGGTTGGGCAAGAAGTTCATTGATCGACAATCAGTTAAAATTGCCATAAATTGATAGCCGACGGTTCCTGGCACCTGCCGGCCGAGATTTTTTGACATGACTCTTGACCTACGGCCAGTCACGGTCACCGAAGGCATTTTCGAAAGCGCAAAAGAAGTCACGGAATCGTTGAAAATGAGTTGAAAATCAAATTTTCTGCCCCACGATGCCTTTTGGTTGAAAAAACTACACCGCTTACTCGAATGCTAAACCAGAGCTCGATAACATCATATAACTGCTTCAGGCCACTTGTTTCCTGGTTGTCTGCGACTTCTTTGGAATCTTGCAACGGCGAGTGACACTGATTTAACTTTTGGTCCAACCATAGCGGATCAAGCTGAAATTGGTGTTTCAAGCAGTGTTTCAACCCCGCGCCAACAGGCCAGTCTCTGCCACATTTTCGAACATTTTCCCCGGTCACGGTGAGCCCGGTAAATTTTCGAAAACTAAAAGTTCGAAAATTCGTGTCACGGGTCACAGCCGCGGAGAATTGAGCGAAATAGTACAGTACTCACAACTTCAGTCTTCAGAGTCACAGCCTTCCCACCCACCATACATCTTCCAACGCCCCTGAGTAAGGGCTTTCCGAGCTCAAATCCGACCCGGGAATTTGTGCCTAAAATCTTCAAGTTGAACTTCATATCTATGTTTGGCTCTGGGGCAATAGCCTATTGCGGTATATCGTTCATGCATGTTAATCAACACACTGCGCGGTTCTCACCTCTCGATATAACGCTTTTTGTCGCTCCCGAGTGGCAGTGGTAAGCTAAACCTCAATTATATATGGACGGAAAAGTCGCGCAAGGTTCTTCTGGTTTCGGGCCACAGTATATCATATCATGGCGGTAACAAAGAGCCTGCGGTTCACAATAATCAGCTTTCAGCTTCCCGAGTAAATCGCTTTCGGCGTACACCCACCGATGAGCACCGCGCTGCGCTTTCCCCCTCGCTGCATTTATTCATCCATCCATATCTTCCTCGACTGCGATCCACCGACCCTTCGGATTCCGGTAATTCACTCGCTCAGAGTCGCTCTCCACGCCTCCCCCCGTCGCACGATACCCCTCCACGCACCCAAATCCCAGAACACATAGCCCAACGTCGATAACTAACACCTCTCCGACGGAGATGTGTCTCAGGACGTGCAGATACGCGGCACAGTACGCCGGTGAGATCCCGAGGCCCGTGGCGGGAGACTCGATGCGCGGGAAGTGGGCGGTGACGATGCGCATGGCGAGGAGGGAGAGGGGGTAGGTGACCGCGATGAGCGTGCAAAGCTCGGAGAGGAGGGCGAGGAAGCGCCAACGGGTGTAGGACATGGTAATTTTGGGTGGGTGGCACGTTGGAGGTTGAACTGCTCCAGGAGTGGACTGTACTTGACGAGAAGCTTCGTGTGTGGGTACTAATTAGCGGCGGCGACTAGACTATGCGAATATTTATGGTGACGGCGGTGATTTGGAGGGGTGGACAACGGTCACTGCCACGGAGCACGAATGGCCGCCGCTGAAGACCAAAAATCTACGCGCGACGCTTCGTGGGGCGAATATTTTCCACTTCCCATCCCCGCCCTGACAATCGGGGTTGAGGCTTGAGGTCTTGCTAGGCCATCCAGCTTCCGATCTTTTTCAGCGGGTGACTTGAAATGGAAACGCCGTCATCGGAGCTTGAGTTTCAACACCCCCTGGCTTCCATTCAGTCTTGTGACGATATCCAAGGCCGCAGCTGTCGACCAGTCCGAAGACAACCTTGGGGCGGCGTTACGAAGGGCAGGGCGAAAAATGCGTGTAAGCGTCGGTGTGGCAATTTATTTGCTGGGGAGCCAAGAGGCGAACGATCGAATTCCACGAGATCGACGACTGAACACAGCTCGACAGCGTTTACCTTCAATCTTCCCGATAAACTGTGAGCTAAACTGTGCCACTGGATCGAAGAGAATTCACTGAGCCGAGGTTATTGTAGAGAGATGAATACACAGGCGGAATGATGCAATAATCCTGTTACAGTCCCGCTCAAAATTTGAGCACAAATTGTGGAATGGGGGGAGACACCCATCTAAGCGCTACGTTCAAGAGGATATGGCTCGCCATGAAAGTCAAAACATGCGCCTTTGGCAGCAGGCGGGCGGACACCATCCCCGCCAGTACACCGATAGAGCACGAGGTGTACCAGTACGTCTCTTCCTTCTCAACCCCCAGAGATTGCAGCACATAGGAAGTAACCGGGAGCGTCATAACCGTGCTCCCCGCGTAGAGACCCAATCTTGGCGAAGCGCAGCGCAGGATCGCGAAAGCAAAAGGACGACGTAGTGCCTGTCTCAAAGTCAGTTACATCGCAGTCGAATGGTCAGTCGCATTTCGAACCGCAGGGGCCCTGATGGCGCCTTCGATTGCGTATGGAAGTCCACCCCAGACAGCACTGTATATGGTTGCTACTGTTCCGAGTCCTAATACTGAAGCCCTACCATCAAACGTTTAATTTGTTGTTCGACGGCTTCGGAGGTGGCACATACCCCAAACTGGCCAGCGGGCGTAGCCTTCCTCCGATCGACCACCTGTATTATTTGATGAGCGTTATCGCCCATGAAGACGGACGCCTCAAGCGTAGATGAGGGTCGGTAACAAGAGTGTGATGTACGCCTGATGTACGCGTCCACCACACGCGTCCTATGCCGAGGCAAGCCGAATCAGGAACTTCTATGTAGAACATCAGCAACGTAATAACAGCAACGTGGAGTTTGAACTCAAGCTCCTCATTGTCACTTGGCATGTTCGTCTTTGGTTCGTCTGCCGCATGTCCCAACGTAGGGTTTCTTCGGTTTCAACGCAATTCTGCCATTTCGTTCCCCTACGCAACAAGAGCCCATGCCGAGTCGGCAACGTCAGACTCTCACTTTTAAATCGACCGTTCGACCGTGTTGAACGTTGGACGTAAAACGCGGGGTGTTCTCATATATAATGACTCTTCGAGGACGCTCCTAGCAGCGCATTTCTACGCATTAATGATGACCGATGATAGGTAGCCGACGCGGGCCGTTTATGGAGTTGTGTTCCGTGTCCCTGCCGGCGCTCGGCCAGACGGAATCGCACGCAAAACGCCTGCCCCATGAGCAGGTACACGGAATATTCTGAGAAGGCTGGGAGAATCGTGAGTCGCATTTTGGAACTAATGTAAAAAAGCTGAAAAAATCGAATATGATAATTTGAACTAACCAACAGAGCGGGATGATTCGGCCCGGGTAATGCGATCATCGACACCATCATGTTTGTCACCGCATTTTGCCACTTGAACTCGAACGACGACAACCGCAAAGAGTACACTGCCCTAGGCAATCGAACAAATCGAATCTCAAGGCAGGCGGTGTGCAGGACGACGAAATGGAATCCAAATGGCAAGACTTGCCACTCACGATCCGCTCACAAGGAGCTTTTCTGTGGAACCTGAACGAACCCTCGCACCATGGTTTGGTTCAAGTGAACCGTGTAGACCACGCACATCATTCTCTGACAGAAGAAGGACTTTCTCTTTGGCGACGTCTAGCCCTTGTTCACCATCTGTTCTTGTCCATCAAACCCTTTGGTGCGACGAGGGACACAATTGTCTTTGTTTCTTTCAATCTCGCAGTCGACATTCTAGGTTGTCACTGCCAACTCCTGGGCCTCCTTCTGACATGCACCAAGCGCTAAATGGTCGTGCGATCCCAATGACCAACGATGTCTGGCCAAAGGAGGAATTTCTGTTTGGGCCTTGTTAGCCGTCTATCTGTTGGTCATCTACCTGTTCTTGTCGATCCAGCCTCTTGGTTCCGCGGGCGATACATTTTTCCAACATTGAGTCTTCGTCTCAATCTCCCAGTCAAGTTTCAACGTTCGAGGACGCCTCCGCCAAAGCGCTAAATGATTGGGTCCTGCTCAATGACTCGGAACTCTCCGGCTTATAATCTCTTCAAATCCCGCGCTATGGTACTGCTATGGTCCTGGATCGAAACTATCACCCACACTTCTCCGTCCCCTTGTGTCTCGCATTCGCCGTCGGCTCAAGCTTTCGAAACTCGTGGGTCTGTATCCCCGGCGCGTCATGATTCTCCGAAGTTTCACTACCGCTTGCGGCCCCATTACTACCTCTCTGCCTCGGGTTGGCACGGAAATCGCGGCAAGTCAGACTTAGTCAATATTATTATCCCGTGATCGAAATATTTCTATAGCCTCCCTGATTCGCGACTGAATATGCGAAGCGCTTCCGTCCAGGGGTGCGTGCCACGTTAATGACACCGCTTACAGCTCTCATTTGGAGTCTTTCAGGGTAGGCTAAAGTAAGTGCCTATTTTCGTCCTAGTCCTTGAGTTTCCTCGATGCTGTTCCTCGAATTCGATTCCAGGGTGCGAAAAAATTACACATCTCGAAGCCGGCATAGAATTTATGCAACAATCCGCCGGCGGAGGTAGCGGAAGAAATTGACGCCCTTCGCAGACCACGCTCCCTCCAGGTTTTGCACGTTGTAAGTGTTGAACAGGCCAGTTGTCGATCGTTCACTAATTTTCGGCCTCGTGGAGCCTTATTAGCTTTTAGCGACTGCGGCGAGTGCCTGTGCCTTCACGGAACACGGTCGGCAGGGAACATTCCGGAGACAACCCGGGACAAATGGCAAACAGTGTGAGATATCTGGTTTGCCAATTCAAGCAGATTCAAACTGACGTTAGCCATACTGACGCGTATCATATTTGGGGAATCAAAGGTAGGACCCACAACTTGTTCGTTGAGGAGTTTCGCTGAAATTGGATATTCAACTGATGTCAACCTTGTGCAGGGAAACTGTAAATGCGCGTTCCTCCACGCGTTATTTGCGGACCGAGGGAACAACCATGCATCTGGGTACATACGTCACAAGGACGGTCGGATACCGACCTTTGTTTCACGCCCGCCGTAATGATGGTCCATTGCCGACGGAAATCGCCGGCATTTATCTCTGTTCTCTCCGCGTACGGTCGCCTACCGAGGCGTTCTGAAGAAATGCCGGATCCATTGTTTATATTCCTTGCGGTGCTAAACCTGTACGGTCGACTAGTTGCGAATTTCACGGCATCCGAAACTGAAAACAAGTACAGAGACCGAATTAATCAGCTACGCTTAGCGGTTCTGCGAGCCCGGAACCCTCAAATTACATCCCGAGAGCCGACGACAGGAATTTCGCGGTCTCCCATGAGGTCTTCGCGGGTCAATAACGATTTGCACGCCGCGTTTCATTTCGCCTGTCTTTTCCTGAGCGTGGTGCGCCTCGAGGAGGAGAAATGCCGTTGCGGTGTGCGAACGGACTGAACATAATCGCATCGATGTCGATCCAACAACCGGAGTGCGGAAATCAGTTCGCGTTCCAAGAATCCTCAAAACCCTTCATACTCTGATTTCTCCGGTGGGAGATAATGCCGCTCACATGCCGGAGTTTCCGCCTCATCTTTATCGTGCAGCGCGCGGGGTGAAATGTCGCCCTCGTGAACTCAACGGCGGTTCATGGAGCGCACCTCGAGGCTGATTCCTTCCCGCAAGGCGCACCCTGCACTCGCCGGACGGCAAGCAATTCATTCCATTCCAACCGTTGGCGAATCCTCACCAAATTTGGGTGATCGCTCCCACCATCTGCTACGCGGCGGAGGCTCCTTCTTAGGACTCGTCCGCCACTCTATCTGTTTCCTCCACGACGCAAACTTATAAAAGGCTACTTCGATGATCCTCGTCCCCAAATCTCTTCCCTGCGTTTAACAGTGGAGTCTCTCCTCTTCTATCTGGAGCTTTTCCGTCCCAATCTTCGCGGCCCACCTCGATGACCAGCTACGGAATGCCCTACATCCTGGAGGACAGAAGTGGTCGCCTCACCGGCACCGAGTTCGTCGACATTCACGAGCGGTTACATTTCACAATTCGCTGCACGGCACGCGACGCTTGGCATACGACCTTTATGATATACAATACCAATCCCAATGTCTTTCAAAGTGCCATCCCGAAGCCGCTCGTCGGACTCAACTTTGGCGCCAACAACGCTCTGGGCACGATCTCATTCTCCTCTGTCCCGATGCCAATGCAGAAGTACCTCACCAAACATGCGATGGGGAGGTGGGTCACCGCTGTAATTGCACCAGATTCTCTTTATTGACCCGGCCGTCGATCAGTTCGAAGGTCCGGCGATTCGTCGCTTCTGACGGGCAGACCTACCAGTGGGCACGGCGGACGCAGCCGAATCAAGAGTGGACCGTGCGTTTACTTCCTTCTTTGTTCTATCTGAAAGCAGCTCACTATGTTTTTTTAGTGTACGAACACGAATGGCTATGTTATTGCCTCCTACAGCTTAAAGGCGCACGGCGAGCCCGAGTACAGCGATTCCTCGGGGTGTATCTTTGAGATTGCAGAGCAGTTCGGTGCTTTGGTACCTGGTGCGTCGGCACGATGTCTGGAGGATTATCTGATCTCATCTCATTTATAGAGATGATTGCTTCTCTGTGGATAATGCGGCACATCGCCGCATACGACCTCGCCTAACACCGCCTACAATATCGGGCCAACGAGCCGCGACTCATGAACCTCACTTCCACCACGCCTTCGCCACGGAATCACGATATCGTTATTCACCCGCATAATCATCCAGCATCAGCGTGGACGCACATAGCAAACCTAGTGGTAATTACTTTACCTTGACTTATATCTCGTGTATATACTGTATTTTTTATCGTTGCAACAAATGTACTGTTAAATGTACCACCTGGCTTGCCGACCATGGTTTTAGCTTCGCGGCATTTGAACGCCCATGTGCCCGAACTTATGTCCCTTGCCACTTTGTGTGGTTCGCAAGGCAGTTCAGCCTGATGGAGCATAAGGCCGACATCCTTTCAACATGCGAGGGAGTCGAGGTCCACCACGTCCAACCTACCGGCTATCTTCTCCTTTTTGTTCACCGTCGCCTAACCAATCTCTCAACTTGAGGTAACCCTTTTCTTTCTTTTCCAGACGGTATCGAATTTCATGCAGCGATGCGAAAAGACGGGCGGCCACGGTTGAAGTCATTATCAAAAATTTCTGGGCGAAGACATTAACCCGAAGTGAGAACCGAACCGTACGTTGCGATAAATATACGCCTAGAAGTCGGATGTGGAGCATATTGTACGACCTCCTCCACTTCATTGTCAGAAATGGTGACGAGGTTCGATTCCCATCCGACGTTGTGAAGCAACCTCTTGCTTTTTTCTCCCTCGGGTGGCTGAAAGTTCATTTTACGCGCAGTTCGACGAGTTTCTCTTGTTGGACGGAGTTGGAATCATTGAAGACACCGGAACTAGCAAATATCAACGTTCAACTCAGGTATCGAGGGGTACGAGAGCCCAGACAGAGAATTCGGATGGTGCATTGTTACCGTGCACTATGCTCGTAGCTAGCGTATAACTGTAACAATGTCGCAGGCAAATTGGGGTTCGACTCCCCGCGTCCGAGTGCAGCCGCCTTGAAGAATTTCTTTTCTCGGGCCTCACCTCGTTTTAATCAAACGACGTTGTTCTCCATTCCGTGACGGCTTCTCACGGGTCGTTTTGCAATTCGAACTGCAGTAATGATTTACAAAGGAACAAGGATATAATGCTCGTGAGCTTTTCAACGTGCAAAGTCCAGACACGAGCGATATCCTTCAAGCATCGACAGTGACCCAGCTGTCGCGCTTCTTCTCCCTGCGAATCATCATCAGCAAAGATAACCAACGTCTCAAAAGGAATAATCCTCACGCTTTTACTTTCTTGCTGCCCAGAACGAGGACGATCGTCTTCACCTCAAACCCGCGGAATCTCAAATTGAGCCCAAGCTCGCGCTCATCGTCGGCAGCATCGAAGCTCCGCATAGTGAGCGGCGTGCCCTCAGCGACGTCCTCGAGCAGGTTCGTCTCATAAGCGTCCTCCACGCCGAGTCCGCCCGCGATGCGCAGCTGTGCCTGTGCATGCCCACCAAAGGCCTCGTACAGGCGCAGAACGATGGTGTTCTTTCCACCCGACTTGAAGACGTCATCCTCGCCGCGCTTGACAGTCTCGAGAACCACGTTCGGCGCGTCGAGGACGGCGAACGGCGAGTGGTGGGTGAGAGTTTCTGCAGTAGCGCCAGCAGCGAGAGCGCGGACTACATACAACGGATGATAATGAGTTTGAGCGACGAAACGGAAGGGCGAGACACTGACTGTACAGGGGCGAATTAAAGAGATAGGCAGCAGTGGGAACATCCGACTCCAAGAAATGTCCGTTGTGCGGGAGGACGGCCCAGGAGAACGTGTGCTCGCCTAGGAAAAAACTGCATCAGCAAGGTCCGGTGAATCAGATCAGATGCGCACCCTGATCCTGCTCTGCGTCCGGCTCCGTAGCAGCACGAAGTAGGGAGATACGAAGGACATTCCCCTGGCAAGAGAAGCCGTACTTGGATTCCGAAAGAAGAGCCACACCATAGCCGTACTCGCTCAGGTCGGCGTATTTGTGGCCGCAAACCTCGAACTAAGGAATGAAGACTGAGCAAGAAGTTGACGCAGACGAGCTTTGAGGAGGAGAGAACGAGAGTTCGCCGGTGCTCAGAGCATTTGCAGCGGAAAAAAAGAAATAGGGGTAGTTTGGCCGTGTTGCGATCACAAGGCAACGCCTTCCCAAAACGGAGAGATAACCCCCACCAAGTTTTTCCACCAGGCTTTCAGCACAGTAGATCGCGCGGGAGGCTCACGAAAACCAACCCAGAAGTCCAACGAAGCCACACCGAGAAGCACCCGGGCGACACCAAATCGAATATTACGCACCTTCGCCATATCCCAAGTCGTATTCTTGTGCGTCGGACGCTGCACCCATCCAAACTGCGTCTCGTACGTCGCATTGTCGCTGGTAATCGCCAGCGGGATCTCGACTAGCACCCGGGGCATCATCAGCGTGTAAACCGCGAGGACCGTATTCTAGGAACGCACACTTGAGGAACTCGTGTCGCTGGTGCCAGTCGACCCAGGCGTCGAAGCGGAACATGGAGCGCGAGTTCAGCTTGGTCGATGCTGCAGTAACGTCAATATATACAGAGCAAGACACGAATCGAGAACAACGCACCCGGGACGGCGTCGAGGGAGATCTGCGGCAACCGCGAGTCAGGGTGGATGGTAATGCAGAAGGATGGAAAGTACGCACGGTGACACTGATCCTGCTCTGCCCGTACTCCACCTCCGCGCGCACCGACGCCCGCAGCGGGCCCTGCGCCACGACCGATACTTTGGAGAACTCGAGCTGCGACGCCTTCTCCAGATGGTGGATCTCGACGTCTGCGCACTCAATCAGACCGCGGGGAGGGAAGGTAGGGAGAGAGAGAGACGCACCCCACGCGTCCCAGAAGTTGGGACGATCTTCGAATATGACGAGCCCGCCGGTAGCGCCTTCCTGGATGAGCTCGCGGCTGCGACAAGGTCAGATGTTTTCTAGCCAGCGATGAGACAGAAGTCGTACTCAAGCTGACAGTCAAGCAGACTGGTGATCCGACCCTTGGAGATCGTAAGCTGCACGCTCGCATTCCGGAGCACAAAGTGGTCGGCGCCGTTCGTGTACACTGTCCCGCATTATCGTTGTCAGCACTGCGCTCATGAAGGAAGGAAAGTGAACGCACCCGACACGGGCGTCAATCCCCACGCCTCCGTCACAGGCGACGCCGCCACCGCCGCCGGGCGCGCCCCGCCCGCGCACTGCACCACCGCGTACCCCTCCTTCCCGTCCGCCGCCAGCTGCGCGACCTGCGTCCGGAGGGCGTTGTTCCCACCTGCGAGCGGCACCCGCACGACCTCGCGCCGCGCGAAGAACGTAGTGTTATACGCGACGAGCTCGTTAAGCGAAGAGGCCGCGGTCGCGGGACGGATATGGCCGCCGAGGATGACATCGAGCGCGTCGTCCAGCATCTGCTCGCCCGCCTCACGCACCTCCGCGTACAGCTTCTCCGCGTCGTCGTACACCATCCCGCTGTCGACGTCGTCAGCACACCATACCCTCGCCACACGCAGACCAAGACACTCACATCGCTGACCCAGGGAGTACGTCGTGGACTAGTCGAAACGCGCGCGTTAGCAAGCTCGAGCGGGCCGGTGGGGTAAGAGGCGTACATTGATTGAGCAACACCTTCTCCCAGGCGTCGTGCAGCTTCTCCTGCGGGTACACGTATTTCTTGCTCCGCGCGAGCGACGCTAGCGTCGCCACATGCTCCACGTCGCGCAGCAAAATCTCCGAGTGCCTGTTTCCCTTCTTGATCGACCCGTGCGAGGTGTACGTCCCACGGTGGAACTGCATTTAGTGCATTAGCACGACACTCATCATTTTCGGACGAGGGGAGGGGAGGGGAGGGGAGGGAGCTGGGCGGCGAGGAAGGAGGAAAGACGTACCTCGAGGTAGAGCTCACCACGCCAACTTTTCAATTGTGAGTCTAAGTAAGTGTGCGAGGAATATGGGATTCTGCGCACTTGGGGAGCACCTTGCCGGCGTCGCTGCGCGCGGAGAGGTGGTCGAAGAACTCGTCGACGGAACGCCCCATGACGACGGGCGGCAGCTCGCGGTGCGCGTTCGTCACTGCGCGGATGCGGCGAAGCTATACGGGCACATCAGCAGTCGGTTAACGCAGCGGAAGGAGGGACACACGTTCTCCAGCATCGCGGGCAATGGCCCCCCTCCACCGTCGCCGTTGCCGAAGACGAGCAGCGAGGTGTCGGAGGACTCGAGGTTCTATAATAACACAGTGCGCGTCAATCCGCCGGTCGGTGTACGGGGAACTGTAGGGAGGGACGGACTTTGTGATTCGAAATCGCACGATTCACGTCCCCGACGGTCGCCTGCGCGGTGTACGTATCCACCGGCGTCATGTGGCAGAGCACCTGCGTCCCGTCGATGCCCACCCAGTTGAAGGTCGAGTGCGGGAAGGTGTTGCTGCACCCCCGACGGGGTTTAGATCAGGTCGCATATGGGGGTGGAGGGAGATACGTACATGTTATTCCTAATCGTCAAAGTATAAGCGAGCAAAGAGAGAGGAGAAGACGAGGGAGACGTACCACGACAGCTTCTGCGTGAAGAAGTACTTCATGCCTACACGCATCGTCAGTGCTGCACAGTGGGCAAAAGACAGGAAAGAAGGACCCACCCGCGCCCCGAAGCAGCTGCGGCAGCGCGCCCGTAAGCCCAAACGAATCCGGCAGCCAGCCCGTCTCGCATCTGCGTCCTCGCGTCAGCTTTTACACTTATTATCCATATCCACGAAAGCGACAAAGCTCCGTAACGCGACCAAGTGAAAAGGATAAAGAAACGAAGTAGCGTTTACGCACCGCACCCCAAACTTGCTCTCAAAGTACCGCTGCCCATACACCATCTGCCTCACCAGCGCCTCGCCCGAGGGCAGGTTCGCGTCGTGCTCGACCCACGCGCCGCCGATGGGGTAGAACTTCTTGGCTTCTACCTGCGCGGCGATGCGCGTGAAGAGGGTGGGGTATTGCTGTGGGGAGGACGTGAGTGAGTGAGGATTGTGCGCGGGAGGGAGGGAGGGCAGGGGAAGCGGGGGGTGCGTCTCGAGACGAAACGGCGGGAACCGGAAGGGGGATAACGAAGCGGAGGCAAGGAAGGAAGGAAGGGAAGGGAACGCAAAGAGGAAACAAGAACGCACCTGCTCAAGCCACTTCCACTGCACCGCCTGGCTGCACGCAAACCGATGCTCGGGATAGCGCTCCATCAAGTCCAGCTGCGTCGCCCACGAGCGCGCCGTCTTCTGCTGCGTCACCGAGTACGGCCACAGCCACGCCGTGTCGATGTGGCAGCTACGCGCACGCATCGTCAGCTTATCACGTTTTTAGCCTCGCCCTCCCTCCGTCACCCTCCCTACCCCCAGCCCGGAAGGACGAGGGAGAGAGAGCGAGGGAGAGGGAGAGGAAGGAAGAGGAAGGAAGAGCCGACTCACTGCCCAATTCCCCACACCAAACTCCGGCCAAGCTCGCTCCCCTCGTCCGCCCCGTCGTACACGTCCGCGCCCCACTCGTTGTCTTTGTCCCAGTCGGCGCCGAAGACGCGCTGCGCGATGAGGCGCGCGCGCGCGATGGAGGCGGGGTCGGTGGGGGAGAAGGCGTTCATGATTGCGTTGGCGGTGGTGAGGGCGAGGTTTTGGAGGCTAAAGGAGAGGGGAGGTTAGCGGAAGAAGGGAAGGGGAGGGAGGGGTGGAGGGGAAGGAAGAGGAGACCGAAAAGAATCAAAAAACAAGAAAGGAAGGGACGTCCAGATCGACGCTGGTACGCGTACGCGTGGGCCCGATGCAGCCGCATCCGCGCGGCACGGTGCTGGAGTGCGCGGACGCACTGTTTGGTCCGTACACGCGTATGACGAGTGGGAGCACCAAGCCGATCCCCGGGCCTCTCCGCCGTACGCGTCCTCCCCCAGCCCGCGTCTGTGAGCAAAGCAGCACCGCACCCACACCTTCCGCTCCTCATCGGCGTTACCGCCGCGGCCATAGCGCACGCCGCCTGCGAGAGCAGGAAGCGCACTCCGGGATCGACATTTTAAGGACGCGATGATACTCCTCCGCCTCGTCGACGTCCAGGGCGCGCAGCCAACGCCAGAAGCTTCTCGCCGGAGCCCCCCTCTGTGTGCTCCGCGTCGTTATTACCACGCACACCTCCCCCGCATCTGGTACCTGGTGGGCGCGACACATTTGCGCCTGCATCGACTACTCCACTCTCTTTCACTCTCCTTCACCTGCGCATCGGCTCGATACCCGCATCGACTACTCCATCCTCTTCCGCCTGCGCATCCGCCCCGCCCGAGGTCCGACGCGTGCGACATCGAGGAGGATGCCGGGTAGGATGTCGTCGCCCTGCTCCGCAGACGCCCCGTCCACAACAAAGATGTGCGCCGCCGACACGTCTCGCGCGACATCGGCGTCCTCCTCCGCCTGCTCCGCAAGACGAGGTCCTCCGCCTGCACCGCGACCATGTCCACGTCCGCCACAAGGGACGCCGCACTCGCACTCGTTCTCGTTCTCCGTGAGCTGCATCTTCAGCACATCGACGCCCTCCGGCACGACGCACTCTGGCCTCCACCTAGGCTTCGGTCTCCAGTAGCGTCGCGCGTCGAGTGCCCGGCTGAATCCCCGACGCACCCCGTCCGCGTCCCCCTCCGAGCGCGCTGGCACATCACCCCTCCCCGCCGGTAAACCGTTATCCGCGTGCGTCGCCGCCATCGCACCCCCACGCCTGCCTGCCTGGCGCGCGCGCGCACCTGCGTCACGAAAGCGCTGCATCCGAGCCCGCCGCGGCCCGTCATTCCTCACACCTCACACCTCTATGGAATCTACACGCCCAGCATCCCCGTCGGACGCGTGCGTGCGCAGCGCTTGCGTTCATGAGACCCGCCCGCCCGCAAGCGAGCGAGCTTGGCCTGCTGTACGCGGTGAGTCTCCGCTCTCCCCGTCAGCTGCATCTGCATGGATCCCCCCCAGACTGGCTATCGCTTACAGCGCCTCCACGGCCCGCCACCTCTGACATCGCCCCTGGATCTCCTTTGAAACCCCCGTGCCCGCACCGAAGGAAGGAAGGAAGGAAGGAAGGAGGAAGGAAGTAAGGTGCGCCTCCGCACCCCACGCGCACGCGCACCCACAGACCGCCTCCGCCGAAACGAAACAAAAAAGGGGGAAAGGCGCCTCGGTCGCGCGATGGCAGGCGAGCTCCAGGGAACAAAATCGCTGCTCCGGGGGGGGGGACGGATGCCGAAGCGCATCGCGTCTCCGCAAACCCCCCGCAAATATCCCCGCAAAAAACGAATGGGATGGGGAGAAACGGGATGGGGAGAACATATAGTGCAGCAAAGAAGAAACAAAAACACACCTCGTCCCTCCCCCAACATTCTCCACCACTTGTCGTAGCGCGACGAAATCCCACCAGAGACGCCACGCGGGGGCGTTGGGGATGACGAGGGCGGCGGTGGCGAGGGTGAAGGAGCGGTTTGGCTGGAAATAGGTTGTGAGTAAGGGGTTGGGAGGGAATAAAAGAAGTAGGAAGGGATAAGGGGAGGGAAGGTGTGCGAGGGGAGGAGGAGAGAAGTAAAACAATGAAAGAGAGATCGGTAGGGAAAGGAAAATAATGAGCGAGATGAAGGACGGGGTTTTGGAGGGAGGGGAGGGAAGGAGGGATTTTTGGAGGGAAGGAGAAGGCAGAGACGATGGAGGGAAAAGAAAAAGTGGTTCGTAAGAAGGTAGGGAGGCGGGGAGGACAAGTAAAGAAAAGGATGAAAGGGAGCAAGGCAAAGGTATGCACGGTACGGTACGCCGAAGATAGGGTAGCAATAAATGAGGACAAGGCGCGCGTCAAGTGCGCCGACCATGTATATTGCAAATGTAGGTAGGCAGGTACGAAGCAAGGAGGGAAGGGAGAGATGGAAGATGGGCGACGTGAAAAAAAAACACCGCGGAAACGTCGAAGGGGAAGGGTATAATGAGGACAAGGCGGGAGGCGAGCCCAATGCGTCTCGAATCGTCGACCAGGATGACCAGGACGCAACGAGGAAAACGAGCACCGACCGCGTCGAGTCGACCAGCAGGCCAAGCAGTGCCCCCAACGCCGTCGAACGTCGAGCACATTCAGAATCACAACTTCGAACGCGCCCCACAAAATCGCCCGCGCAACCGTAGGGTAAAAAACCCCCAAAACGCGCCAAAACTGCGTAAAAACACTCGAGAAGAACGCGCACTCACATCCGGCGGCCCGATCCCGCCCCCGTCCACGCCAAACATCCCATTGCACGAGCTTTCGATAACGAGGTCGTGAGAGCCTTGAATTCAAGTACAGTAAACTCGCGTTAGTACTGCATAGCATAAAATCAAGTGGAGAGCAGGTAGGGAGAGTACCTTGCGCGACGGCCTGGGGCGGGATGATGTACTCGACGCGGCGGTCGCCGCCGTAGCCGCCTGTGATGCCTTGCAGCGGGGTGCCGTCCGGGTCGAATATCATGGCTTCGCAGCCTGGGTCGAATTCGACTGAAAGCGTGTCAGTAACCCATGCAAACGCGCAATTGCGAGTAAGGAAGGAAGCAACGCACAAGTAACCCTCTCCTCCCCCTCAAACTCGCCCTCGGGGAACACCAAATGCACGAGCCACCAGTGGTTCGTCCAGCTCGGCCCGAAAGAGTCGCCCTTTTTCGCGGGCTTGAAGTCCGCGCGGTGGGAGAGCGCTTCGGCGAAGGAGGGTTTGGTTAGGCCTGGGGCGGACCACCTTTTAACGTGTATCAGCAGCAATTCATCGTAGACACGAACACGAAGGCAAGTAGAAATAAGCGGAAAGGCACTCACACCTTCATCTGGACATACCCCTCCCCCTCCTCAATCCGCTTATACAACGCCGCCCCAAGGTTAACGTCGTTGAAATGCCCCCCGTTGAACTGCGAAAGCCGATCCTGCGTGAGCCGTTTGATCCACTTCGCGCCCGCGGAGGGGTTGAGCGTAGGGTAGGATTTGTTGCTCGTCGTCGTATTCGTATTGGTTGTGGTAGCGGTAAGGGTACTCGAAGTCACAGAGCTTGTGCTTGAAGCAGAATACGCGGTGGTGCTAGGCGCCGTAGAGTGCGTATGCGAATGTCCGTGCCCACTGTCCTGCCGCGACATGCGCCAGAACCTGTCCCCGGCGTCGAAGGGCTGCCCGCTAGCCTGGGGCACGGCAGAATGCATAGTAGCGTTCTTGAGGCCGTTGCCCGCGTTCGTTGGGCTGTTGGGCCCGAATCTGCTGTAGCTCATCGTACGTTGTCGTCGTCGAGCGTTAAGCGGCGTTGATGGCGTCAGCACGTGGGTGGGTGATGCCGGCCCGGGTTCCGTGTTCAAGTTCAAGTTTTGCTAAACAAAATCGTGAGACTCGGAGTGGTTCGGGTGATTTGCGAGATGGGTATTTCTGGTAGAAGCCGGGCAATGGGAGTGGAACCCAAAGAACATTGGAACTACCTCCCAACGAAAAAAACGGCTACAAATCGCGGACCAGTCGAACCCCGCCTTCCCTCCCACTTATTCCTATTGGCATACATCATAGGGCTATGGAGTGTGTACCATGCACCACGTTTGAGTTATTGGTCTGTAGTGATAGTGAGGAACATGGATACATTTTCTTTCGGTAACAGCAGATTTTTTGGTTGATTTCTGAATCTGCCAACAGGCTTGAACAGATCAGCAGGCTTTCTTCACACAACTTGAGCGTACAGGCTGAGAGAAGAGGGGCAGGTCTCACCGCCGTACGGACTCGGAGTCATCGTCAAATAAACGAGACACGGATGAAATAAGATAACGACAGTAGTCATATCGGACCCGGACGCAGGGAATCGAACCCCGGTTTCTCTCTGATTTATTCTCCGCTTCACTTAGGGTTAGAGGGCGTGCACCATGCAAAACGTCCGAGTTACTACTGTGGTAATACTGGCGGACATGGGTGCATTTTTGCAGCACAAATCTATCTAGTTTTGTTAATGTGGTTGATTTGAACTGAGGCTTGAACAGAGCCTGAACAGACCAGCAGGGTTTCTTCACGCAACTGAGAGGAGTAGGTATCAATGCTGTACGGAGTCGGCGGTACTGTTGATCAAACAGAACACAAAGAAAACGAAAAGAAATCGCAAGGCGATACATTTACTCGGGGACGGGAGTCGAACCCCGACTTCCCTCGTAATTGTACGCCGTTAGCAAATAGGCAGGGAGGGCGTGCACCGTACACTACATTCGAGGTGCATGCCAATAACGGCAGTGCGCCAAGTGAGTGTGATGGCAAGTCAAGGTACATCAAGATTTCAATTGGGTTCAATATTCATTCAACTTCAACTTTGGGCTGAGATCGCGAATCGTCGAGGCTTTTTTATTGTTATTGTAGTGTGGTAAGTAAGTATCAGCGAAGGTAATCGAGACAGGCCTGCGTCCAAGGGGGGGAAAAAACAGTTCTCCGGCTGCATTCAAATTCAGACGCGGGGAATCGAACCCTGGCTTCCCTCACTTGTTGCAGCGGTCATCTTTACCGTGCCACGGTGTGAGGGCGTGCTCCATGCACTACGTTTGAATTCCTGGTTTTTATTGATGTTAGAAGACGTGGATACATTTCTTCCTTTTGCTACAACTTTTGAGGAAGGAAAAACGTACCTCCAACATCTATTCGGACACGGGGGGTCAGGTATCTATACCCGACCTCGGCGGCACAAACTCAAAAGGAAACATAACCTGGGCACAAAAGTACCAACACACTCGACTGATCCATGGTCATGTGTAGTCACAGGAAAAAACAATGCATTTGAACAAGAACTATTCGGACACGGGGAGTCGAACCCCGGCTTCCCTCCAACTTATTGGTGGCTTTCCTTGGTCAGGGTAGGAGGGCGTGCACCATGCACCACGTCTGAATTACTCCTCTGTAGCAATACTGCAGGACGTGGGTGCATTGTTGGCAGCATCAATAACTTTGTCAAGTCTTTTGGTTGAGTTCAACGGATTGCCAACAGGCGTGAACAGATCATCAGGCCTACACTTTCTTCACACAACTCGAAGGTACAGACTGAGACGGGGAGGGGCCAATGGCTCTCTTCATATGTGTTGGGGAACAAAAAGACACCCTGATAATAAAATAAACGTCGGAGGAAATACTACACTCCGACGCGGGTAATCGAACCCCGACTTCGCTCGAAAATCTCGGCCAAATCCTATCAGATAGGGAGCGCGTGCACCATACACTATATCCGACGTACACTCGATAACGGAGGTCCGTCAAATGAGTGATGTTGTGTTTGTTCAGCAGCACTAAGTCTGCCGACCTTTGCCGGATTTATAGGGACCTGACGGTTTCTCAAGATTTAATTGGAGGTTACAAACTTACAATACACCTCCATAACAAAAGTATGGCACATATATTGTAAAATAAATGAAGATGGACACAGCTCGGGGGAAAGTGGATTAAAAACACACAATCTCAAGCAAAAGTGACCGGTAAATACACCACTTCGGCTTTTGGCGGCATAATATCTTGGTACCTTGATCTATCTGCCTTCAACAACACAACCACGGGAGTAGCCTCTCAAAAAACACCGCACATTCATCTCATATCACTGAAAAAGCACAACCCTTGTGGCTAGCACGGAAGAAACCCCAGCTTGGCAACTTGTGAACCTTGAAGAAACAATCGAGACGCGGCTCAACACCCGATATTTTTCCGACGCTCAACCCTTGAACCTTGACGATGTGATTAAGCGGACATTTGGACCTCGGGGAATGACTGCCGCCTCACGCCGAAATCTCGGCTTAACATTCAGTGTTGCAACAAGAAGGTTGGTTACATTTTCTGAGGTGGTCAATGGAACACCTTATTGGTACCATATACAGCCAAGGAGAGAGTCAATGTGTTGTGCGGTCTCAAGCATGAGGAATGCCGTTTGATCGCAATTTCAGTGAATCAGCGGAGTTCTAAATATGTTACCATCAGTAACTCGATCTTCCCCTCATTCTTTCAAGTTCAGATTGTCCTTTTAAGCTGCTGCGGCAAACACGTGCAATTTCTGAACATAATTAAGAGTATGCTGTATCAATTTCGGCGAGCACGAACAACCTGTGTCATTTTTTACACCCTGGTTCAAGCTGTGTTTTTCTTGCACATGAATTATTTTACAGTATATGGCCCATACAAAAGAGAAGAGTTTAGTGCAAGAAAAAAGCGCAGGGATAGCGAATTTTAAAGGCATCACACCATCTCAATTTCAACACTCGGATACGAGGATTCGTACCCCGACTTCCTTCGAAATCCTCCGTGATTTCGCTCACAAGGGAGGATGTGCAGCATGCACTATATCCGACTTACCAGCCTACACGTGGGTGCACCTCGATGTTGAGTTTCTTGTTTTTCTTGAAACAATGTTCCCACGGTTCATCTTCTTCGAAACTGCTTGAAGTCTATTGGCTCTCCCTCCGTCGGCTTTACGGGGAGAAGAACTGAGAATACCGTGGAAATTTTCAAGCAGTGAATGACTGTGAATGAAAATTGAGCAAAAGGCGAGAGGGAAGAGGAAAACATCCCCTAGGGAATACACAGATTAAAAACGCTCTCAAAGTCAAACTCGGACACAGCGAGTCGTGCATTCTGCAAAGTGATCTTCTGAGAAAAAATGCACGACTTTTGAAGTCAGACGTGGGGACTCGAACCCCGGCTTCCCTCAGCCTTGGCGATACCTGGATTAGGGTAGGAGGGTGTACACCATGCACTACATCCGATTTATTGCTTTGAAGTCATACTGCAGGACGTGGATGCCTTTTTCAGTCCACTTTTGTGAGTGCGGTTGATTTGAACTGACACTCACTGCGTTCCGCCCCTATGTAGACGAACCTTTGTCTACATTATTGTACGTTGGTGTACGTGTGTCTACGGGGGTAGACGAGGGGGTAGACGCACCCTGCGTGTACCTTTGTGTACGTTATTGTACGTCACTTGGACGCACCTCCGCTACGTTCGGCTACCTGCGGCTACGTCCGTCTACGTCTGCTTACCGCCGTAGACAGAGGGCCAGCTGGCTCTTGAAGCCGGTCTCTCGCCATAACTTCATGCTCCCCTTATTACCTGCAAACCCTTCTCTGTGTGAGTCGTAAGCATCTTCAAATTGCCAGAGAAAGCAACCAGAAACCCAATCTATTTTCATCTTCGGCGCAACGTCAAGCGATGTCTGATGTTGATCGGACGGGCGCGGATCGGTCACATCACCAAAAGTGGGAGTATCTGGTAATGTTCGGCAGAATCAGACCAACCATGTGATACTTTACCAGGGTTTTTGATTGTCTGCAAACCGCTGCAAACCCTTCACCAAGCTGGTAGTGGATTGGCAAGCACTATAACCTTGGTGCAGGATTACAAGGCACAAACAACTCGGTGAATTTCTCAGCAGCATTGAAGACATATCAGTCGGACCGGGACAAGCGGCCAGAATTCAAAGACGACAGTGGATAATTTCGAGCAGGCAGTGGTCTACTGTCAGCTTGGTAATTTAGCAAGGTACATTATTGAACCATTGGTTCCGATGGTTCTTCAAGCGCAGCGGACGACGGAACTTCCTTATTTTGATCAGATGTTTCGGGATGCATAACAAAAGCTGCGAGTTCGAATAATTCCTGAATGCCATTTAGAGGGTCTTGACTACTTGGTCTTTACTGCATACCGACGAGTGCATACGACTGTCAAATTTACTGGCCGCTGATCGGACGGTCCGTGCGCGATCAAATGGCGCAATCACACGTGTTCGTTGATTCGCCTGGCATCTTTCTTTCTCTCTTCCCACCACCCGCCACACCCCTTACCTCCCTTCAACTACACCCTCGAAGACCAACACCGCCGTGAACCACGCATGCAAGATTGTCTCTGAGCAGCACCTCAACTCCAATCCCCCCAAGGGTCAAGTAGGCCATCGCGTCAAGCAACCGTAATCCAAGCGCGGTGCGCCTGCGAACAGGTTCAGGCAGATCCTGTCCTCAAGAAGTAGGAGCAAGCAGTTGATCAAGAGCCGACGAAACCACCCGCTCGCGGCGCGCTGGGTGCGCAGATCCATACATCCAAACAAGACTTTCGATTGCACACCGCTTCGTACGGGGATCCCGCACCCTCAAACGGCTGTCGCTAGCTGTTCAAGCTCCAAGACCTCAATTCACACCTTAATCTCAAGTTCTTCACAGCTTTTCTCTGTCGTCCGAGTACCTGTGGTCAACCGAATTCTTATCCGTACCAAAGTCTTGCGAGTTTGTCAATCGTCCCGCATTCGTCAATCCTTTCATTCAAGCTTAGAAATCCCTCATCATCCTCAATTCTGCCGATTTCGCCAACGCCTCAAGTACTACTGAGCTGCCCCATCGTCCGACCGGATACCCCACGGCGGACCTCGACGATGCTGTCGTTCCAGCGCAGCATCTCACCGTTATCATTACCCGTTCGGACGCGCGGGGGTGGGAACGTCCCTGACTTCGCACTGTGTTTACCTGTTGTAGTGTAGTTTGGTCTCAATATCATCGTATTTATCGTCTATTCTGTCATTTAAGAGTATTGGGAAGGAAGGGAGGAGGACGTGGGTGCCCTGGCGCTGTAATCCACTATAAATCGCTATAAATCGCTACAAACGTTGGCAAACCCCCGCCAAGATTATAGTGTTTATGAAAAACGTAGGTTGTTTGCAATGGTAGGTGAAACTTGACCAAGATTATAGGGGTTTGCAGTGATTTTAGTGGTTTATGGGGTATGTATACCTCTGCATACTTCTCCCGCTTTTGGTGATGCAACGCCGGCAGTACCACACATTGCCGAAGGCCACCGAAGACTTGCCGAAGACGGCAGAGGACACTTAGCAAGTGGAGGTCAAACAAATGAGTCAAGGTTCGTTCTGCTAAATTTACCTCTCTACGTCTACCTGCGGCTACCTATGTCTACATGTGTCTACCTGTATCTACCTGCGTCCATGTTGGTCTACATTCGGCTACGGTGTTAGTTGCACGTAGGTGAAGGTAGACCCCCCTGCGTCTATGGCACGTAGACACACGTAGCAGTAGGTAGACACACATGTGTGTCTACCCCTTTGTCTACGGACCGTAGACGCAGGCTGCGTCTACATGGGGGTGGAACGCAGTGACTTGAACAGAGCCTGAACAGAGCAGCAGGTGCTTCCCCCACACAAGGCACAGGTTAGGGAGGGTAGTTCTGCAAAAAAAGTGTTTGATATCTCTTGCCAGATGAACATTACACATTTCACGAAGAAAACGAAAAAATTGCGGAAGCATTAGCCATCACTCGGATGGGGAATCGAACCCCGACTTCCCTCGCAAATCTCAGTTGATTCTAACCTAGATGGAGAGGGTGTGCACCATACACCAAATCCGAAGATGACGGGGGTGCACCGAATGACGGTGTTTGGGCGAAAGTACATCGATATTTCATTTCGGTTATATTTAATTTCAGCTCCATACTTGGATGGCCGCGGAGGGAGTGTGAAAGAAAGATATGAGATCAATGCTGCAGGAGGAACAACAACGGTACAGTCAACATCACATGGGCAAAACAACGTCGACACCAATTCCCGTACTCGTATGGCGGTCACCTTGTACATTTATTATTCTGGACTTTTTTTTCCACTTTTCGGTCTTTTTTCTGTGTTTTCCAACTTTCCATACTTTTTTTTTTGGTGTGTCCATCCTACTGTTCTTTTGTTTCCATTTGAGCACATTACTATTGTTTCCCAAGACCAGAATCCCACCTTTATCATGGTTTCAAACTCTGCCCCTATATTGGTTAATCACTGTTCGTGGCTGAAGTTGATCAGGGACTACGGCGGCTGGCTGTAACCTCCTGAACCACAGCAAGCATGTCACTACTGTTGTCATTGTGATGGGGACTATCACACAGGTAATCTTGAAAGGTGGTTTGGAATGGAAACTTGAGAGCAAAACTGCACTTGGTTGAAGTTAGCCTACCCGGCCGATCAAAGCCATCAAAGCCGGCTCATCGGCTTGTATAGCCACCATCTGAAAATAAGCCTGGAACCCTCAGTTGGGTAAAAAAAGGTCAACACAACAGGCAGAAAACCTCAGTTCACCCTGGAAAAAAAAAGTTCTCAAGAAAAAAAACAGACCTAAAAAAAAAGTCTCATGACAAGAAAACACGAAAAAAGACCGAAAAGCGGAAAAGAAAACTCCAGAATAATAAATGTACAAAGTGACCGCCATATACTCGGACACGGGGAATCGAACCCCGAGTTCCCGCTGATGGCGGACCGTGTTCGCATTCAAGCTCAAAAGGTGAACTTTGGAGGTGAATGGGTAGGCAGTTATTGATATGGTGGATATTTCAGGCTGTGAAATTAAGAGAGCAATTGTACTACCTGCCAAAAGAAGAATGCTTGCCGCAGAAGTCAAATGGGCGGAATCGAACCCCGGTTTCCCTCCAACTTATTCCCACTAGTACGCCGTAGGGCTAGAGGGCGTGCACCATACACCACGTCCGACTTACTGGTCTATGATATTAGAGTCAGACGTGGATACATTTTTCCGTGTCGTTGCGAAATTTTTATTGATTTCTGCCGACGGGCAAGGCAGCAGCAGGCTCCCTTCACACATGGCACAGACTGCGCTGGATGGAGTGTGCTGTGGTATGGCGGTCAGAGTGCCCCTTTAATAAAATCGGGGTAAAGTGTCTGATTTTGGCCACAATTCGACATACCAAGAGATGAAATTTAACTGGAGGAAGACAAACTCCTTGCATGCTTGACCTCTGTCTTTTATTTGCACACCCAGAACATTGTTTTTGGTTCACTGAACAAAGACTTTTGGTGGGTAAAAAAATATGAACCTGAGAAAAAAAAGTGTTGAGTAGAAGAAAAAAACTCAACCACGGTCTTCTTTCCTGCCGACCAGAAAAGGTTTGGACTGCAACACAAACTTTCGGAGGTAAGTGGCGGTGCTAACCCTAATTTGATCGATTGATCCGGTATCCGTATCCAGCTTAATGCAAGTTGTTCTTTGCTAAGGTAAGTCAAGTAATATGTCATCTATCCCACAGGACATCATAGGTGACACCCTCCAGTTTCTGGTAGACAAATCCAGGTCCCGGATGCCATCTATGTGAACATCCCGCACAGTCGTACATCTTCCGAACCATCTCCCTTGGCGATGGTCTACAGGAGGGGTTTGCTACACTTTGCACCGGCATCCGGGACCTGGATTTGTCTACCAGAAACTGGAGGGTGCCACCTATGATATCCTGTGGGATAGATGGCATGTTACTTACCTTAGCAAAGAACAACTTGCATCAAGCCGGATACGGACACCGGATCAATCGATCAAATTAGGGTTAGCACCGCCACTTACCTCCGAAAGTTTGTGTTGCCGTCAAAAAACTTTTCTGGTCGGCAGGAAAAGAAGGCCGTGGTTGAGTTTTTTTTTCTACTCAGAACTTTTTTTTTCTTAGGTTCAGATTTTTTTTACCAACGAAAAAGAGGTGTTTGATGTGCCAAACACGGCCTATGCAGGCGAGCACGGCGCGATGCGTCGCGTCGCGTCTTCCCCTTTCAGTTTTCTTTGTCTCGACATATATATATAGTTCCTTTCATCTTTGTAGCCTCTTCATCCTCATCTTCTACCTACACTCACACAGCTCGATAGACTAGATTCCTTTTTCTTTTCTGTCTTTGAGGACATCGAGCAACAATTGTGTCTGGTCATTGGACAACCCAGCATCATGTCGGTGGTCGTTTTGCGCGCAGACCACCTTCCCCCCTCCCCGCGCCTCTCACATCTTCTCCTGAATCGTCGCCAGTCGCGTCCCGCGCACTGTCACCATCAGCGGATCA